>JAJPUD010014399.1:0-23307 GCA_023553655.1 Myrmecobius fasciatus | reverse complement strand
AAGAAAGAAAGAAAGAAAGAAAGAAAGAAAGAAAGAAAGAAAGAAAGGAAGAAAGGAAGGAAGGAAGGAAGGAAGGAAGGAAGGAAGGAAGGAAGGAAGGAAGGAAGGAAGGAAGGAAGGAAGGAAGGAAGAAAGAAAGAAAGAAAGAAAGAAAGAAAGAAAGAAAGAAAGAAAGAAAGAAAGAAAGAAAGAAAGAAAGAAAGAAAGAAAGAAAGAAAGAAAGAAATTGCTTCCCAGGGAGAGGGAACATATCACTTTAAATTGAGGCTGACTGAGAGCTGTCACACTCTCCTTTAAACATAACAGAGGCTCTGAAAGGGAGAGCCACGAATAAAATTGCTAATTACATGTTAAGATCTACAGATATTATTGGAGACAAGTTCATCTGCATGTGAATTAGTGTTCAGAGCTGCTTGCATTCTGAGTGCCTTCCATTGTAAGTGAGGAAGGTAGAATTGAGACAGTGTGTTAGCTCAGGAACAGTGTTGCTGTTGTTCAGTCATCTCCAGCTCTTCATGATCCCATTTTGGGTTTTTTGGGTTTGGTTTGGTTTGGTTTTTTTCAAAGATACTACTGTGGTTTGCCATTTCCTTCTCCATTGTGCCCCTATTTTACAGATGAGGAATTGAGGCAAACAGGGTTAAGTGCCTTACCCAGGATGACACATACAACTAGCAAGTAAGTGTCTGAGGCTGGATTTGAATTCAGAGAGATGAGTCTTCCTGATTCCAAACCTGGCACTCCATCGACTGCACCACCTAATTGCCCCCTCAGGGGCATGGGTTCAGGGACTTACATATGTATACACAGATACATACACAAACACACATATATACATACATACATACATACTCTTATACATATATGATATATGCCCACTCATACACACATATACATTCTTGCATATACACATACATACAAATACACTCATATATATATATATATATATATATATACACATACACAAAAATGTATTCTTTTACATATATACCCACTCATACACATATATACATATAAATTCCCATGAACACATACATCAACATACTCACCTATGCATATATACATAGACACATACATACTCAAATATACACAAACACACAAATACATACTCTTCTATGCACATAAATGCAAACACACAAATATACACTCATACACATATTCACATGTACACATGCACAAACTCAGCCCATATACACATGCATATAAATATATACCTACATACATATCCTCACATATACACATGTACAAATAATATAAATACACCCATACACATGTACATACTTATACACATATTCACACACATATATACACCCACAAATATACATATACACAAACACATACTCACATATACATATACGTATCCACATACACACACACACACATTCACACATACTCCAATTTATAGATACACATACACCAAACTACGTGCTCATGTATTCATGAACACTCACACTGATATAAGAAGCACAGCAGAGCCCCATCCAGTTTGCAGACACCTTTCCTGATTTTTGCTCCGGGAATACAAATCCCTATTTCCTGCTGTGCTTCTGCCCAGCTAGAAAACCCAGGTTAGGAAGTAAAAGAGCCGATCAAAACCAAGGCAAATAACCATCCTGGCAAGCTGTACTCGGCCCCGGAAGGATCATTTACACCAAAGAGCAAGGAGACTGTTAAAAAGTTTCCTTGGGCAGTCCTGCCCAAAGAACGGGCAAAGAGAAATTATGTATCCAGCTTTGTTGCACTGGGGCTGAATTTTACTCCCTCATTCATCTTAAATTGTTTATGGAGGGATTGAAGGCAGAGATTCATTCCTTCCGAAGGAAGCTCCAGCTCCGTTTTCTGAGACATGCTGAGCGGAGGCAGTGCTCTTAGGAGAAGCGAATGTAACCTCTGTGTTCTTTTAATATGCTGGTAAATAGGGAGGAAAGATGAGATGGCTGTGCAGAGGGAGAGAAGAAGGAAGGCAGCAGCTTCGGGATGTGGCAGTCAGCAGAAGCCGAGCTGAAACCCCATTGATCTTGTGTCTGTTCATTTTAATGAGCTCTTGGGCCCTGGAACTAACTGTTCCCTCTGCTAATGGCACTGTAAACAAATACATCAGTCTGGTTTGGGATCAATTGCCTTTATGGAGGAGGAGGTGGCCAAAGGGCTCCAAAGTGGCTGGAAATCTACCTTCCATCCTTCTTGGACAGGTGTCCTAGATTTCCTGGATAAATGATGGTGGGAGGAAAAGGGCAGAGGCAGAAGTCACAGGGGAGATGTTTGAATGATAAGACTGCATTTTAGGCAAAGGTATATAATAGATATATATCAGTGACACTCCCAAACCAGACGGAAATATAATTGATCAATGTTTTACAAAATTAATACAAATGAAATGAGAAATCACACTGATTATTAATATTAATTTATTTTGGTTTTAATTTTAAATACTATTAAGTAATTACATTTATTTTTGTTCTAATACTTGTTTGCATATTTATAGATATATCCATAACATGTTTATATTAATTTCTATTTAATTCAATTATAGGGCAGCTAGGTGAAGCAATAGATAGTGGACAAGGTATTTTCCTGAGTTCAAATATAATCTCAGGTGGTTACTAACTGGACAGATCCCGGGCAGATCACTTTGCCCTGATTGCTTCAGTTTCCTAATTTTTAAAATGAGCTGGAGAAGGAAATGGCAAACCATTCCAGGATTTTTGCAAAAGAAACCCAAATGGGGTCACAAAAACTCAAACATGTCGGAAATTACTGAACAATAAGAGAAACATCAAAATTCAATTATTTATATTTAATAATAAACAATGGAAAAATAAAAATTTAAATAATGTTAATTTGTAGTTTCTAAGTGAATATGCACCTGAAAGAATTAGTTTCTATTTGAATTTGTATTCATTAATATAGCGGGGGGAGAGCTGTTCCCAGAGTCGGGAATTATCACCACCCTAATGCTAACATTTATACAATTCTTTAAGATTCATAAAGCTTTTACCATTTGATCTTTACCACAACCTTTCAATGTAAGCTCTATTATTATACCCATTTTATTGATGAGGAAAGAGAAGCTCAGAGAGATAAAATTATTTTGCCAGGATCATGGAGCTATTAAGTGTTTCAGGTAAAATAAAATGAGCTCATTTCTTACAGGTTCCAACCCTAGCACTCTACCTGCTATGCTACCTAGCTGACTACCAGAAAGATTTGATTTTTAGTCTCATCATGGCAGTTGTTTGTGAGCAAGTACTTAATTCCTTAGTGCCTACTTCTTCAGGACTACAAGATGCAGAAAAGGTACTAATCTTCATTAGTAAAGGGAATTTCTTCATGTGATTTTGTACCAATAAGGTCACAGATCTAGTGCCTTTTATCATTATAGGACTATAATTGGATTTAGAAGATAAAGCTAATACCCTTATTTTATAGATGTGTATTATGGGGTTCCCAGAAATGATAAAATCCACCTAAGGTCAAACAGTTAATGGTAGCATCACCCATCGAAGCTTCATATCCAAGTCTTGGTGAATGAATATATTGAAGGAAATATTTGTAGTTTATTTGGAAGGAGGAAAAGAAATGAAAGAGGTAGGGGAATGGAATGAAGCCTATTATGTAGGACCAGAAGATCTTCCAAATAGACCTTGAGTCACAATGCTTTAATTACTGCTGACTAACCTCCATGATAGCTTGCTGAGGAGTAATGAGGATTTCTCCCAGGTGAGTCATTTCTAATGTTAATAATCTATTTTTCTTTCTCCATGGGAGGGCAAGTCCAAAAAAGTCCAAAAAAAAAGGAGAGTGCAATGGAAAAAGTGTTAGATTTTAAAGTCAGAGGGCTGGGTTCAAATCTTAGATCAGTCACTATGGATGACTTTGCACAGGTCTGAAGATGATGATGATGATAATAATGATGATAGTGGTGGTGGTGGTGGTGATGATGATGAATTTATATAGCATTTTAAAGTTTTCAAGGCACTTTGCTAGTAATATATAATCTTTCTCAGCTTCAGTTTCCTTATCTATCAAATAAAATGGTTGGATTAGATGATCTCTAAAGACTGTTTTAGGTCTATATCTATGATTCCATGGTGGTAAATTATAATTGTTTTCAAGGCTGTTTTTTAGGAGAAGGATTCATTCCAGCACAGAATTCATGAACAAAAGGCAGATAGGTACCTCATCTTCCTGAGTTCAAATCTGACCTCAGACACTTACTAGCTGTGTACTCTTAGGGTCACTTAACCAAGTTTGCCTCAGTTTCCTCATCTGTAAAATGAGTTGGAGAAGGAAAAAATAAATGTTTCCAGTACTTTTTCCCCCAAGAAAATGCCAAATAAGTTCAGCTGAACTAAACAGTTAACAACTGAACAACAGCTGAACAACAACAATAGTTCATGATCAAGCTGGCATGAGGACAATTTGGAAACCTGCTAAGTTTATTGTTTTAATTCCAAAGAATCCTGAGGCTTAATGCCATTGAGTCTATTCCATTTTCTTTCCTCTGAGTTTCTACCTTAATGCAATAAATATATAGAATTATATAAGAATGTATTAAATTCTTACTATGTGTCTGGCACTACTAATTGTGAATACACATGTAGTTTCCTCTCTAGAACACCTTCCCAACTCCCATCCATAATGATAAGTACACAAAAGTTAAAAATGGTATAGTCCCAGTGCTCATTAATAGATGATGTTTATATTGAGGTAAACAAACATTTATTAAGCACCTACTATATGCTGTTCAAGGAACTGTATGAGAGGAGTGGATACAAAAAAAAGGTGATATTTGCCCTTGATGAACTCACTGTCTATTGAGGGAAACAACATGAAAGCATTTATATACCAAGTATATGCAAAATAAATTGGAGATAATTTCAAAGGAGGGATATTGACATTTAAGGAGGACAAAGAAAGGCTTTTTTTTGCAGAAGATAGTTTAGCTGATTTGAAGAAATCCAGGAAAGCCAGAAGGTGGAAGTCAAAATGGAGAAAATTCCAAGTATGGGAGAAAGCCAATTCAAATGTACAGTATGGGAAAATGGCATATCTTATGCCAGAATTTGTACTGGGTTGTATTGGATTGTTGGTTATTTGTTTGATCTCAGCCAATAATGAGGACCAGACACAGGCAATCCCATGTTCACTCCTCACAGTTACCCAACTCACCCAGATTTCCTTAGTTTTTCAGGGATCTTCTTTTTTTTGTCTCTTCGCTCCACTCTTATTTACTAGCAGTGTTTGCTGCCTTAATCTAGGGAAAATTTGCAGTGATTCTTAAGTTAGTCTCCTGGCTTTGCCCTTGCCCACCAAGAGACTATACTGTCTTCCCTGATCAGTCAAGTCTGACTCTTCATGTTCCTATTTAGGGTTTTCTTGGCAAAGAAACCACTAAAGTGGTTTGCTATTTCCTTCTCGAGCTCATTTTATAGATGAGGAAACTGAGGCAAGCAGGCATAAGTGACTTTCTCAGGATCACACCTAGTAATTGTCTGAAGCCCAATTTGAACTTGGGTTTTCCTGACTCCAAGTTTTGGGGGACATCACCTACTTATACATCCTCTTCCCCACTCTACTAGCTTTCAGTGTACTTTAGTCACATTTATAGAGCAAAACAGAGATGGTAACATATATGATTCTAAAAGATTCTTTATTCATGATTAATGAAGCAAAAGGAATAATTATATTAAATCAATTGCCATACAGTATGTATTCCAGAGCTCTAAAACCCAGGTTGCCCCAAACCAGTCTATAGTCATGTTGAAGTCCATGAGTTTAAGAAAAAATATAGTTCAAATTCTTGAACCCAAATCATCCCCTCCAGTTTTAAAAGGGAGAAAAATGCACTGTCAGGGAATTCCTAGCTGCTGAGTTCTTCTAAATTCCTAACAATTCAGCTATAACATGCAGTGGATAGAATGCCACTTAGAGTTAGAAAGACCTCCTTGCATGCTTACTAGCTATGCTACTCTGAACAAGTCATTTAAGTGCTTTCTGCCTCAGTTTCCCCAACTATAAAATAGGATTAATAATAGCATTTAATCTTCCAAGAGTGTTGTAAGAATTAGATGAAATAACATTTCTTTTTTTGGCTGAGGCAATTGAGGTTAAGTGACTTGCCCAGGGTCACACAGCTAGGAAATGTTAAGTGTCTGAAACCAAATTTGAACTCAGGTCCTCCTGACTTCAGGGCTGGTGCTCTATCCACCGTGCCATCTAGCTGCCCCTGAAATAACATTTTTAAAACACAATGCCTATCATCAAGTAGGTACTTAATAAATGCTTATTTCCCTTTTTATTTCCAGTTGTCAGTGCAGCTAATCTACTTTATGTCAGCCCCTAAGCATGCTGTCTAGAAATGCTAGATCCCTGATAATTCTTGACACTGATGTTCCTTTGCTTAAATTTTCCTCTACATGAGTGGAGTGGAGATAGGTTCCTTTGGGGTATGACTGTTCCATCTCTCCAAGTGCTACCTAGCTTGAGGGAAGAAACATTCCTGAGCATCATGGTTCAATTGCCTCATATACCTTCCTTTCTTTGTTTCTTCTCTTCCAAACATTGCTGACTGGCCACATCCTTTGTCACCTCCTTTGTCACCTCCAATTCATCTCTTCAGTTCTGTTCATATCCTCCCTCTAGTTGCCCACCTCTAATTAAGCAATCAATTAATAAACAATTATTAAATGTGCCAGGCATTGTGCTAAGTGCTGAGAATTCACAAAGAAGCAAAAGCCATCCTTACCCTCAAGGACCTCACAACCTAATCAAGAGAGTCATCAAGCAAACAAATATGTACAAAGCAAGTTATATACAGCAAAAATAGGGAATAATTTATAGAGGAAAGGCACTAGAATAAGAGAGGTTAGGGAAGAATTCAGGCTGGAAGCCAATCAAAGAGAAATGGACAGGTTCACAGCAGGTGTGAACATAGCTTGCTTCCAATTAGCAATGAAGAATTGCACAAGAGTAGTAACATAGAATATATAAAAAAGAAGAAGAAAGTCCCCATATGCGGCAAAATATTCATAGCAGCACTTTTTGTGAAGCACAAAATTGAAAACAAAGTCAATGCCCATCAAAGAGGAAATGACTAAACTGTGGTCTCTGAATATAATGGAATATTACTGTGTTAGAAGTAATGTATGTGATGAATACAGAGAAAGTGTGTATGAACTGATGCAGAGTGAAGAAACAGTAACTAAATAACAACTAAAACCATGTAAATGGAAAGAACAATCTTATACATATTCATACACATGATCAGAAGTGAATTTGCAAATTTATAAAGAACTAATATAACTCAAAAAAAGAGATAAGAAAAGACTCCTTATCACACTTCTTTATGTAGGTGGAAAGTCCATAATTGTTGCACATTGTATATATTTTCATACATTTTCAATGTGTTAATTTATGCTGATTTCACTTCCTTTTTTTCTTTTATTTTTGTCTTTAAAAATAATATTTGGAGGTAGAACCAAAATGGTGGATTAAAGGTAAAGATTTGTCTGAGCCTCCTTTAAACCCCTCCAAATATCTTTAAATAATGACTATATAAATTCTAGAGCACCAGAACCTATAAAATGATGGAGGGAAACAATTTTCCAGCCTAAGATAGCTTAGAAGGTTGGCAGGAAAGTTTTGTTGCACCAGGGTGAGAGTGGAATACAGTCCATTGCAAACCATACTAGCATAATCCCAGCCCCAGCAAACCAGAAGCAAGCTTTGGGAGTCATTGAATCAGCAGTAGCAATAGCAACTTTCAGAGGTTTCAGCCCCCAGATGATAAGGAAGTCAAAAATCAAAAGGAAATTACAGGAGTCTCTTTGCTAGTGCTGAGGCAGCACTTTGTTGCTTTGTCCATACTCAAATATGGATTACAGTCCTGGGTGGCAGTCCTAGAGTGAAGAGAAACACTAATAACTTGTAGACACAGTGGAGCAGGGACATTCATCAGATTTCCAGGATATAAAATAATTTTTATGGTCACTCACAGACCAGAACACAGGCCAGTAGAGTAGTAAATACACCTCTCCTTAGATAGTACCACCTTGGAAGAATTGAATACAGGTCCCTCAAAGTATCTCTGAAAACAGCTACACAAATCCCCTGAAGCTTGAGACTATACAGTCTCTACCCTGAAAGCAGAGCCCCACTTTAACAAAATGTTCAAAGTCAAGTAGTAGGCTCGGAAAATGAGCAAAAAAAAAGATTCTGACAATAGAAAGTTAATATGATGACAAGAAAGATCAGAAGATACACAAAAAATAACAAATTCAAAATTCCTACATCCAAAGCCTCCAAGTAAAAGAGGTAAAGGGAAAATTAGGAAAATAAATGAGAATGATGCAAGAAAATGATAAAAAACAAGAGTAGAATAGGACAGTGAATTTGTATGCTTTTCTTTCCATTTGGACAATTATTCTTTTAAGGCATTCTTCTTATTGACTTTTGTAGAAAGATGAGCTCAATGAATTAGGCATACAACTGAAAAAGCTAGAACAATAACAAATTAAACACCTCCAAAAATACCAAATTATAAAATTTGAAACTCAAAGTAGGGATTAATAATAATAAAAATAAAAATAAATACTTAAATAGTCCCATTTTAGAAAAAAAGAAATTGAACAATTCAATTATGAACTCCCTAAGAAAAAATCTCTAGGGTCAGATGGATTCACAAGTGAATTCTACAAAACATTTAAAGAACAATAAATTCCAAAGCTATGTAAACTATTTGGAAAATAGGTAAAGAAGTAGCACTGCCATATTCCTTCTATAACACAAACATGGCACTGATACTTAAATTAGGAAGGACCAAAACAGAGAAAGAAAATTACAGTCCAATCTCCCTAATGAATATTGGTGAAAAAATTTTAAATAAAATATTACCAAAGAGATTACAGCAGTTTATCAATAAGATAATACACTATGACTAACTGGGATTTATACCAGGAATGCAGGGTTGGTTCAATATCAAGAAAACTATTACAATAATCAACCATATCAATAGCAAAACCAAGAAAAATCACATGATAATCTTGATAAATGTAGAAAAAGCTTTTGACAGAATACAGCACCCATTCCTATTAAAAACACTAGAGAGCATAAGGGCAAAGGGAGTTTTCTTTAAAATAATAAGCAGTTTATCTAAAACCTACAGCAAGCATGATTTGTAATGGAGACAAGCTAGACACATTTCCCATAAAATCAGGGGTGAAATAAGGATGCCCATTAGCAACACTATTATTCAATACAGTACTAGAAATGTTGGCTTTAGCAATAAGAAAAGAAAAAGAAATGAAAGAAATTAGAACAGGCAATGAGGAAATACAACTATCACTCTTTGCAGATGATATGATGATATACTTAGAGAATCCTAGAAAATCATTCAAAAACCTAGTAGAAACAATTCACAGCTTTAGCAAAGTTGCAAGATATAAAATAAACCCACACAAATCATCAGCATCTCTATATATTACTGACAAAGCCCATCATCAAGAGATAGAATGAAAAATTCCATTTAAAATTATTGTTGACAAAATAAAATACTTGGGGGTATACCTGCCAAGACAAATTCAAGAACTATATGAACACAATTACAAAATACTTTTCACACAAATAACATCAGATGATCGAAACAATTAGAAAAATATTAATTGTTCATGGTAGGCTGTGCTAGTATAATAAAAATGACAATTCTTCTTAAATTGATCTACTTGTTCAGTGTTATGCTAAACTGCCAAAACACTATTTTATAGAACTAGAAAAAAATTAACAAAATCCCTTTGGAAGAAGGTCAAGAATATCAAGGGAATTAATGAAAAAAAAAAAAAGAATGGTGGCTTAGCAAACCTAAACCTATATTGTAAAGCAGCAGTAATCAAAACCATTGGTAGTGGCTAAGAAATAGAGTGGTGGATCAGTGGAACAGATTAGATACACATGACAATAATCAAGTCCTATAGCAATCTATAGAATCTCAAACTCCATCTTCTAGAATAAAAACCTCACTATCTGACAAAAATTGCTGGGAAAATTGGAAAATAATATGTCAGAAACTGGATACAGTTTTATATCCCATACCAAAATAAGAAAAGTGAATGCATGATTTGGGCATAAAGGATGATACCATAAACAAATTATGAGAACAAGGGATAATTTACCTATCAGATCTTTGAAGAAGGGAGGAATTTATGGCCAGAGAAGAACTAGAGAACATTATGAAAGGCAAAATGGGCAACTTTGATTACATTAAATTAAACAGTTTTTGCACAAATAAAACCAACAGGAACAAGATTAAAAAAGAAGTACAAAGTTGGGGGAAAATATTTATAGCCAGTATATCTGATAAAGATATCATTTCTAAAATATATAAAGAACTGTGTCAAATTTATAAGAATATAAGTCATTCCCCAAATGATAAATAGTCAAAGGCTATGAACACAGTTTTCAAATGATGAAGTTAAAGCCATTTATAGTTATATGAAAAAAATGCTCTATATCACTGAGTAGAGAAATACAAATTAAAACAACTTTGAGGTACCACCTCATACCTCTCAGATTGACTAAGATGACAGGAAGATATAATGATAAATATTGGAGGGGATGTGGGAAAACAGACACTAATGCATTGTTGATGGAGTTGTGAAATGATCCAACCATTCTGGAGAACAATTTGGAACTATGCTCAAAAGGGCTGTCAAACTGGATTCTTTTGATCCAGCAATGCCACTACTGGGTCTGTAAATGCCCCAGCTCCTTTCTGATGGCAAAGAACTGGAAAATGAGTGGATGTTATGTTATGGTATATGAAATTAATGGAATATTATTGTTCTATAAAAAATGATGAACAAATCAGTTTTAGAAAGACCTAGAAAGATTTACATGAACTGATGCTCAATGAAACAAGTAGAACCAGGAAAACATGGTACACAGCAATAGCAAATTTGTGAGATAATCAACTATGATAGACTTTTGAGCCATTCCAAGGTAATCCCAATAAACTTTGGATGCAAAATGCCATTCACATCCAGAAAGAGAACGGTGGAGATTGAATGTAAACCACCACATGCTATCTTCACTTTTTTTTATTCTGTTTTTTTTCTTGTGGTTTTTCCCTTTAGTTCTGATTTTTCTTTCCCAACATATTCAAAGAAATATTCAATTATATATATATATATATATATATATATATATAATTATTTATAAATAAATATAGCTGTAACAATTATATATAAATAAAATATAAAATAGCAAAAATTTGTTATTTTACATGTAACTGAAAAATATTTTAAAAGTGAAAAATAACCATTTAAAATTTTTAAAGAAAGATGAAAAAAATATTAAAATTATGTATGCTCAGAAATGGAGGTAGTTTGGCCATGTAGTGAAAGTCAGAACTACTCGAAGAAGATTCCACAAGCTTCCCTAGTATATGGGCAATGGGAAGAAATATGAAAGAGTCTCAGCATGTAGATTGGACTGCCTGTTGGATTTTGGGAGGGCATGGACCAAAGACAAACCAAATAAAATGAAGATTGGTTGTGATTCATATCATGAGAGAATCACCAATAAAGTGGTAGATTAATGCATTATCAGAGTATCAAAAGACAATTGTCGAATCAGGAAATGATCAGGATTTGAACTAGATTCTCATTATAATTAATACTCCCTCCTGCATACTACAGTCAAGCTAATCAGGTCCCCTTTTTGTTTCTCACCTATAGAACACTGTCTCCCAACTCCAGGTCTTTGCACCCACCATCCTTAATGCTGGGAATGTATTTTCTTCTTTCCTCCACCTCATCAAATCCTTCATTTTCTTCAAAACTCAGTTTGAGTATTGCTCTTTATAGGACAACTTTGCTAATCCCCCAAACTGCTAGTAACCTTCCTCCCTAACAACTTTGCACTTATATTGGATTTTTTCTGTATATATTTCTATACATCCAAATTGTCTCCTCTGCCAGAACATGAGAGCAGGGACTATTTAATTTTTTATCTTTGTATCACCAGCTCCTGGCATAGAGCCTGGTACATAGTAGATGCTTAATAAAAGCTTATTGACTGAGTGATTCATCCATTGATTTAATGGGGAGGGTAAGAGAGGAAAAAATAAAAGATGTCTCTAAAGTGTCAAGCCTAGAAGGACATAAAGGCCTTCAGCAGAAATACGGAAGTTTAGAGGGGAAAATGACGAATTCTATTTTGAACATGTTACATTAGAAGTGCAAGGAGAATATCCAGATATGTCAAACAGCTAAAGATATGGACCTAGAGTTCAGTAGGAAGATTGGGGCTGAATAGATAGATTTGTGAATCAGCCATGTTCTGTGATCATTCAACCCACAGGAGATGTGAAATCACAGAATGAGACAATATATAAAGAGATGTATATGTTTTTATATCTCTATGTTTCTATGTATTTAAAAACACATATATGTGTATATACATTTAGGTATATATACATATACATATATATTTAAGTATATACACATATACATGTATATTTAATTATATATATATTTATATGTGCACATATTTAAGTATACATATATATTTAGGTATGTATACATATATAATCTATTTTTATATAAATACATTCATATCATATATTTATATGTATTTTTGTATATGGAAAGAGAGAGGAAAGAAGGGAGAGGGAAGAAGAGAGGAAAATAGAAAGAGAGAGAGGGAGAGGATATCTTGACAGACACTCACACTTAGTAAGTGGGGGGACAAAGAAACAATGAGCTTGACTGAGAAAGATTGAGTAGATGAGTAGAAAAACCAGGACAGAATGTTGTCATGGAAGACAGTGGAAGAAAGAGTAAGAAGAAAGATTATCAACAATGCTAAATGCTGAAGAAATTTTGGAGAGCATGTGGAATGAGAAACCCATTGGATTTAACACTTAAGATATCATTGGTGGCCTTTAAGTGGGTAGTTTAAGTAGAGTAATGAAGTTAGAAAGCAGATTGCTATTGGGCTAAGAAGTGAATGGGGATGGAAAAGAAGCAGCTAATACAGATTACTCCTTTTAGGAGTTTGGCAGTGAATGGGAAAAAAGATAGAGGACAACAATTTGAGGTCATGGCTGCATTAAAGGGGGGTTTCTTGAGGATCAGGAAATCTCATCAAAGTCAGTAGATACAGAGATTCAGTTCAATTGAACAAACACTTATTATGATCCAGTTTTGCACAAGACCCAGAGCTAGACTAAGTATGTGAAAATAAAATAAAAAGTCCATTCTCTCTAGGATCTTATATTCTATTAGAGAGAAAAGTAAAATACAGATAATTAGATAAGGTAATTTGAAGGAAGAGAAAAGACAATTAGGGATGGGGATCATAGTATTAGAATTAAGGGGATGTTGGAAATCGTTGAGTACATCCCTTTCATTTTACACAGTGCAACTGAGTCCTAAAAAGGATAAGTGATTTGCATTGTCTCACAGTCTGAAATAAGATTTGGGCACCGGCCTTCCTGACTCCAATTCCAATTCTTTCTACTATATCTTGTCACTCTTTAGTAAGAAAACAGCAATTGAATCAAATCTTGAAGAATGAGAAATTGGTTAGTAAATATCTGATAAGTGGCTAACATGTGCTAGGCACTGTGCTAACCACTGGGGTTACACATACAAAGAGAGAGAGAGAGAGAGAGAGAGAGAGAGAGAGAGAGAGAGAGAGAGAGAGAGAGAGAGAGAGAAGACAGCCCATGTTCTCCAGGAGTTCACAGTATAATGAAGGAAGACAATACACAAAAGGGAGGTGAAAAGCAGGGGTTTGGTAAAAAGAAAAGTCTGTGGTTGCGTGGAAGTCTGAAGGAAAATGAAATCTAGGAAGAAAATGAAAAATAAAATCAATGATCTGGGTCCCCTTCCTAAATGGAAAGCTAAAAGGATCCCTTCACCATCCAAATCAGAGGGAGAGTCCCCAGGGAAAAAGGACATTGATAAGGTATGAATTCCAGAGTTGAAGTAACTTTTTAGGGCAAAAAGATTCCTGGAGCATAATGGAAGAAGTCTAAAAAATAAATGGTAAATGAAGAAGACTTTCAATTGACCAAGTGAAAAATGGTAAGGTAACAGCCATTTGAATAGAGTATGGGGGACATATAAGAGAAATATACATGTAGAATTAACAGGGTTGGACAAGTAATTGTCCATCAGGGATGAGGTAGAGAGAAGAGTTTAGAGCAGTTCAAAAGTCGTACTTTATGTGAATGGGAATATGGTGATACTATCAAGAAAAATAGAGAAGTTTAAAAACAGGACACAGTTATGCAGGAGATGATGAATTGTGTTTTGGATATGTAAAGTTTAAAATTAGAGAGGAAGTTTAGTGTGGCAAGTAGATAACTGACCTAAAAGGCATAATGACCTGACTTCAAATTTAAATCCTCAGTATTCTAGATAATTCACTTAAAACTATAAATTACAGAGAAGTCAAGAATTTACATTGATAGAAGGATTGTTGTCACCCAGAAATATCTTAGATCTATGAAATTTAAACCCAGTTGATTTTCCTAAATTTGAGATATCAATGGGATATACAGTGTAAGAATTCAGTAGGCAATTTACGTCAGACTGGAATTCAAAAGAACACTTTTATATTTGGAAATCAAATGTGTAAAGCAGACAATTAATACCGTGGGAGAAAGTAATAATGAGAAATGAAGTGACTGATAGGCTATATTCCCAAAAGTGATGAGTGAAGTTAGGATTGGGGGCACAATTAAAAATTTGTGCCTTGGAAAGGTTAAAATGCTGATAGGTTAAAAGTTTCATTTCTTGAGAAAAGTAAAAATGAGATTAGAGATCTGAGGAGAGGGGATATTGAGAACAGTTACTGAGGATGCAAATGATAGGGAGTCAATCATAGATGAATAAAAGTTTTTCTATGCAATAAGAAAGGCCCCATTGAGTTTAGATTATATAAGATTAAATTCAGTCTGTGTGATTCTATAGCTTCTTTCAGCAGAATTCTTTAGCTTGGGAGTAGGAACTTTGAGGGCAGATGGTGGAAGTAAAAATCATTAAATATTTTTGTCAGATACCTTGCTGAAATCTAGTTATGCCATATCTACATAAAGCATTGTATACAATACTTATTCTATCAGTCTTGGATTCCTTCCTTAAAAGTGTACTTTTTATTCCATAATTTGTTCCTAGTGAGCCCATACTGGTTTCTGGTGACTTTTCTTTTTTTTTTCTTTTTTTTTAATTAAAGCTTTTTATTTCTATAACATATGTATGGGTAGTTCCCCAGCATTGATCGTTACAGAAGCTTTCCATTACAAATTTTACCCCCAGTCCCCTCCCCTCCCCTAGATGGCAGGAAGTCCCCTACATGTTAATAATGTTGAAATACTTGACAAGTTGCTGCAGAGAGCCATGTCCATCAGAATTGATCATCATGTAATATTGTTGTTACTGTGTATAATGATCTCCTGGTTCTGCTCATTTCACTCAGCATCAGTTCATGCAAGTCTCTCCAGGCCTCTCTGAAATCATCCTGCTGGTCATTTCTTACAGAACAATAATATTCCATAACATTCATATACCATCATTTATTCAGCCACTCTCCAATTGATGGGCATCCATTCAGTTTCTACTTTCTAGCCACTACAAAAAGGGCTGCCACAAACATTCTTGCACATGTGGGTTCCTTTCCTTCCTTTATTATCTCTTTGGGATGTAGGCCCAATAGAAACACTGCTGGGTCAAAGGGTATGCACAGTTTGATAACTTTTTGAGCATAGTTCCAAATTGCTCTCCAGAATGGTTGGATCCGTTCACAGTTCCACCAACAATGTATTAGTGTCCCAGTTTTCCCACATCCCCGCCAACATTCATCGTTATCTTTTCCTGTCATTTTAGCCAATCTGAGAGGTGTGTAGTGGTACCTCAGAGTTGTCTTAATTTGCATTTCTCTTATCAATAGTAATTTGGAGCAACTTTTCATATGATTAGAGATAGTTTTAATTTCATCATATAAAAATTGTCTGTTCATATCCCTTGACCATCTGGCAACTTTTCTAAGCCCTCACATATAATCTTTTCAATAACTTGTTCTAAAATTTTGCTCAGGATTGACAGCAAGATACACGATTCTGAGTTATCAAATGCTTATTTTACTCATTCAAAATCAGAAGATTAAACAAACTCAGTCTTTTGTTCCACCCCAATTTATTAAAAAATATTGTCAATACAACTACAAGTTGTTTTTTTTTTTAATTTTGAGAAGGGATATATTTTGTCTGGGACATTTGGATTAATTTAGCTGGTGGGTATTCTCTATTTCCTCTCTTATTTTGTCTTTCAAATATCCTTTTAGCTATATTTATTCTACCCTTTCCTGTCTGAGAACATCCTCCTTGATATAAAAGAATTATAAATAAATAGGAACTAGTAGTTCCATTTTCTGGACAGAATAAATCCATCATTTTTTCTATGGTTTACTGCCCTTTAGATGACATGGAAGTTAACAAAGTAGCAGGAAAAGTTTTTCAGCTAATAGAATGTTGAGTGAGTTGGACGAAACCATCCAGTATGTGAATAGGTTCAAAATTTAAATATGCTACAATGACCATTGAGTGGAATTAATGAAACCAGATGTCTTCTGTTTAGTTTGAATACCTACCCTAATATATGGCACATGGTAGGTGCTCAATTGATTCATTAGTTGAATCCCACCTCTCAGCAACCTACCTCTTGGAGCTCATTGTGAACTTTTTGTTTTAACACTGCTTCTTCTTTTTCCAGTGAATAGCACAGTGCCTGGCACATAGTAGGTGCCTAACAGATATTGATTGATTGCTACCACTTTTCATCTCTGTACCTTCATAATCATCAACTCATCCAGTTCCTGGAGCAGTTTATTAGACTGTGTTCCGGGGACCTACACCTGAACTAGAATTCTCTCATTTTATTAATCAGAAGACAGTTCATTTAGCACCATGGATTCTGTCCCAGCCACTTACTTAACCTAGCTCTGGTCTTGCTGAATTGTAGGACTAAAAGTAACATCACATTTTCCTTCTAAAAGATGAATTTATCAGCAAATCTTAAATTTTTCAGATGCTCTTCTTTTAGCAAAATGATATTTCAGGTACATGTTTAAAAAGTTGAAATGTCTACCATAAGTTCTCCATACCGGTTTTCTAATCTGTTACAGGGAAAAAAAATCATACCAAGCCTTCACCTGGACAGGTGATATATGTGATTTGTAAATCATGTTTCCCTCCCCTCTCCTTTTACCTTTGCCCACATGCTCCTCATCATATTTGCCCCTTCAGATTTCTATATTGCAAATGTCTTCTTAAAGTAGAATGCTAAGTCACATTTTAATTTTGAGCAAAATAAACCATTCCATTGTTGGATATGTCCATGTTTTCATTCAACAGCCATTTATTAATTTTTAGGTGCAATGCAAGGTTTCAGGGGAAATACAAAGATAAAGTTAGCTGTATTCATGGGGATTGTAATTTAATGGAATGAAATTGAATATACATAAATATACATAAAAATACATATTTAAAGTCTGGGATGATATCCCCACCAATTCACAAGAAGGTCTTTTGGGGAAACATTTCGTTATTGTTACTGTGGTTCAGTCGGGTGTATCCAACTCTTCATGACTCTATTTGGACTTTTTTTTAGTAAAGATTCTGCAATGGTTTGCCATTTTCTTCTCCAGTCCATTTTAAAGATTGGGAAACTGAGGTAAACAGGTTTAAATGACTTGCCCACTTGTCACACTGCTAGTTAGCATCTGAGGCCAGATCAGAAGTCAGGAAGATGAATCTTCATAACTCCAGGCTCAGCACTTTATTCATAATGCCACCTAGCTGAGCATTAACCTTGGGTTGAAGAAACTCTCTGAGTCTTCATCCTCAGAACTGTAGCTTATGAATCTCCCAAATAAATGCATCTTCTAAAAGTCAGAGGAAACAATTAGGCTAAAATAAAAACAATTTGGAGAAATGGCAATATAAGAAAAGAAAAGCAAACCATCTTCCCATAATCCTAGGAAAAACTGTCCTACTGATATAGTCAACATCAAAATGGTAGATTGATATATATCACCAGAGGTGTGCTTGTAAATGTTTAACAACCAGATCTCTGGTGGGAAAGTAATTAAACCACACTTTTAAGTTTCATCTGCATTGCTAACATTTCCCCCTTCACTTTGTTAAATTTAGAAAATCAACAAAACAATAAATCAAACCCTGATTTATATATATACATATTGCATATTTCCATGATATAAATCCTCGCACTGAAAATTTGTTTCTGAGCTGGTCTGAATTGATTTCAATACATACCTACATATAATATTCATAAATAGGACAACATTTTTTAGGAAAAAAATTTACTCAGGGCATTTAATGTTATATTACCCAAACATTTTAAATAAATTGAATTTTTCCTCAATAACAAGATGTCAGAAATTAATTTAACATAGCTATTATTGCAAAGTTAGGCAGAAAGCCTAACCTCTCCCTAAAAATTAAAAATTTCCCTAACTGGAGGCTCAGAGCAAACAGTGACTTAACTTAAAACTTTTCATTTAAATCTGAAGAGGCCGGAACCATATGGACCTAAGGGACCATTATAGTGCTCCTTGGACTGAAAATGAGATAATTATTCTAATAGTGTGTTACATAGGTATAAGCTGATCTCTCTCTTTGTGGAGATACAGAATTCCTCTCCAAATGCCAGGTTCCTTGGGAGAACTTAGTGTTTTTAAAGGAAAGGGAAACAAGATTTTAATGGAAAAAGAGGGAAAGAAATGTTTCTTTTTTAAAAAGAGAGAGAAGAGGAAGAGGGGGTGGAGCCAAGATGGTGGAGTGAAAAGGTGACTTTCTGCCTCTCCTCCGATCTTCTCTCAAATCAACAATAAAATAAGCCTCTGAACGGATCTTCAAGTCAACGAACTCAGAAATATTTGGGCACGGCTCTCTGGAGAACTTCATATCAGGTTAGTCGGACTCGGACAGAGAGATAAATAGACGACCCCTGTGCAGGCTGGAAGTGAGGGTGGGACTCAGCTCAGCTCATCATGGAAGAAATTCCAAACTCCAAACTCCAAATTCCAAACACCTGGAGTTTATCTGAGGCACTCGGGACACTCTGCCCTGATTGGGGACAGGTGTTCTGGCAGACTTGCCTTGTTTAAGGAGTAATTCGGACTTAGTCCTAGCCCCCACTGGCCCAGCACCTTAAGTCAACTCACCAAAGTGCCCCAGGGCAAAGCGTCTTCAGCCGAGGTTTTTTTTTTTTTTTTCCCCTACCTTAAAGAGATATCCACTCTGTCTAAAAAAAAATGATGAAGAAGCAAAAGAGAGCTCTCACCATAGACAGCTTTTATCAAGGCAAAGAAATGACCTCAGATACAGAGGTTTCTTTAGACAAAAATCAAGAAAAAAACAGCAAGGACCATCACTGGTCCCCGTTTCAAAAGGCCTTTCTGGAAGACTGCATAAAGAACCTCAAAAGAGAGCTGGAGGATAAATGGGAAAATAAACTGAAATCAGTGCAAGAAGGATACAGTATCTTGCAAGAAGGATATGATACTCTGCAAAAGAGATATGAAAAAGACACCAATTTATTAAAAAATAAAATTAGTGAAGTGGAAAAAGAGTGCAGTGAACAAATTGGCCAGTTACAAAAGGAACTTAAAAAGGTAACTGAAGAAAACAACACTTTAAAAATAAGAATTGAACAAATGCAAGTGAATGACTCACTAAGACTTGAAGAATCAGTCAAACAAAAACAAAAAAATGAAAAATTAGAAGAAAATATGAAATATCTCCTAGGAAAAACAACTGACTTAGAAAATAGATCTAGGAGAGACAATCTAAGGATTATTGGACTTCCTGAAAGCCATGATCAAAAAAAGAATCTAAACACTATCTTCCAGGAAATCCTGAAAGAAAACTGCCCTGAGATTGTAGAATCAAAGGGCAAAATCACCATTGAAAGAATTCACCGATCACCTCCTGAAAGAGACCCCAAAATTAAAACCCCAAGGAATATCGTGGCTAAATTTCAGGACTATAGCACCAAGGAACAGATTCTGCTAGCAGCTAGAAAGAAACAATTCAAATACCAAGGATCAATAATTAGAATCACACAGGATCTGTCAGCTTCCACACTGAAGGATCGAAGGGCTTGGAACCAGATATTCTGAAGGGCAAAGGAACTTGGATTACAGCCAAGAATAACCTATCCAGCTAGAATGAGCATTATCCTCCAGGGAAGAAGATGGTCATTCAATGATATAGGTGAATTTCACCTATTTCTAATGAAAAGACAGGATCTCAACAAAAAATTTGACACCCAAACACAGAACTCAAGAGATGCATAAAAAGGTTAAAAGGAAAGGACTCGAGAACTTTATTTTTACTAGGGGGATACTCAAAGTTTGGGGGTATAATTAACTAAATATTACTTTGATAATATGAAAAAGAGAACTAGAGGGGAAAAGGTTGTCATACTGGGGAAAAGAGGGAAAAAGTGGTAAAATAAGATCTAAAGAAAAAGGAGGTAAAAACAAGGTAAAATCACTTGAAGAGGCAAAGAAAACCTAATATAATTGAGAGAAAGAGGGGAGGGAGACGTGCACTGTGTAAATCTTACTCTCATCAGGTTGGGCTCTAAAAGTGTATATCAGACATTTGATTTCACATAGAAACTTGTCTGTTGCTAGAGGGAAGTGGGAGGGAATGGAGGAAAAGTAAGGGACAAACTAATAGAAGGGAAAATAGAAGAATCAGGGGAAAGGAGTAAAAACAGGGGGAGGGGATCTAAAGGGTAGAGTATTGTTTGGGGGAGAGGGTCATCAAAAGCAAAGTACTGAGGAGGGGGGAAGGGAGAAAGGGGAAAGGAAAGGGGAGTATTGTTTGGGGGAGGGGTCATCAAAAGCAAAGTACTGAGGTGGGGGGAAGGGAGAAAGGGGAAAGGAAAGGGGAAAACATAACTTGGGTAAATAAGATGGCAGGAAATAAAGAATTAGTTATTCTATCTGTGAATGTGAATGGGATGAACTCTCCCATAAAGCAGAAGCGGATATCAGACTGGATTAAAAACCAGAATCCCACAATATGTTGTCTACAAGAAACACATCTAAAACATAGTGACACATATAGGATGAAGGTAAAAGGCTGGAGCAGGATCTATTGTGCTTCAGGTGAACAAAAAAAAGCAAAGGTAGCAATCCTTATCTCAGATCAAGTAAAAGCCAAGATAGATCTAATCAAAAGAGATAAGGAAGGAAACTATATTTTATTAAAGGGTACCATAGATAATGTAGCAATAGCTATACTAAATATATATGCACCAAGTGCAATAGCACACAAATTCCTAGGGGAGAAATTAAGAGAGATGCAAGAAGAAATAGACAGCCAAACGATACTAGTGGGGGATCTCAACCTTGCTCTCTCAGAATTAGATAAATCAAACTACAAAATAAACAAGAAAGAAACTAGGGAGATAAACCAATTGTTAGAAAAGTTAGGTATGATAGATCTATGAAGAAAGTTGAATGGAGACAGTAGAGAGTTTACTTTGTTCTCAGCAGTCCATGGAACCTATACAAAAATTGACCATGTATTAGGGCATAAAAACCTTAAAATCAAATGCAGAAAGGCAGAAATAGTAAATGCATCCTTTTCAGATCATGATGCAATAAAAATCACATGCAATATAAGGCCAGGAGAAAATAAACCAAAAGTTAATTGGAAATTAAATAATCTAATCCTGAAGAATCAATGGGTGAAAGAGCAAATCATAGACACAATCAATAATTTCATCCAGGAGAATGACAATAAGGAGACAACATACCAAAATTTGTGGGATACGGCCAAAGCTGTTATAAGGGGTAATTTTATATCTCTAGATGCTTACTTGCATAAAATAGAGAAAGAAAAGATCAATGAATTGGGCTTATTATTAAAAAAACTAGAAAAAGAACAAATTAAAAACCCTCAATTAAATACCAAATTGGAAATTCTAAAGTAAAAGGAGAAATTAATAAAATCGAAAATAAGAAAACTATTGAGTTAATAAATAAAACTAAGAGTTGGTTCTATGAAAAAACTAACAAAATAGATAAGCCTTTAGTTAATTTGATAAGAAAAAAGAAAGAGGAAAATCAAATTGTTAGTCCAAGAATGATAAGGGAGAACTTTCCTCCAATGAAGAGGAAATTAAAGCAATAATTAGGAGTTACTTTGCCCAACTTTATGCCAGTAAGTTTGAAAATCTGAATGAAATGGAGGAATATCTACAAAAATATAGATTGCCGAGGTTAACAGAAGAGGATATAAATTATTTAAATAGTCCCATATCAGAAAAAGAAATAGAACAAGCCATTAACCAACTCCCTAAGAAAAAATCTCCAGGGCCAGATGGATTTACATGTGAATTCTACCAAACATTTAAAGAACAATTGATTCCAATACTACACAAACTATTTGAGAAATTAGGGACAGAAGGTATACTGCCAGAATCCTTCTATGAGACCGATATGGTGCTGATAGCTAAACCAGGTAGGGTAAAAACAGAGAAAGAAAACTATAGACCAATTTCCCTAATGAATATTGATGCAAAAATTTTAAATAAGATTTTAGCAATGAGATTACAGAAAGTCATCCCCAGGATAGTACAGTATGACCAAGTAGGATTTATACCAGGGATGCAGGGCTGGTTCAATATTAGGAAAACTATCAGCATAATTAATTATATTAATAACCAAACTAACAAAAACCATATGATTATCTCAATAGATGCAGAAAAAGCCTTTGACAAAATCCAACACCCTTTCCTATTAAAAACACTAGAGAGTATAGGAATAAATGGGCTTTTCCTTAAAACGATCAGTAGCATCTATTTAAAACCATCAGCAAGCATCATATGTAATGGAGACAAACTAAAACCATTCCCAATAAGATCAGGAGTGAAACAAGGCTGCCCACTGTCACCATTACTATTTAATATTGTATTAGAAATGTTAGCTTTAGCAATAAGAGAAGAAAAAGATATAAAAGGAATCAGAGTAGGTAATGAAGAAACCAAATTATCACTCTTTGCAGATGACATGATGGTATACTTAGAGAACCCTAGAGACTCAACTAAAAAACTACTAGAAACAATTCACAACTTTGGCAAAGTTGCAGGATTCAAAATTAATCCACATAAATCATCAGCATTTTTATATATTACCAACAAAGTTCAGCAGCAGGAGATACAAAAAGAAATTCCATTCCAAATAGCAGATGATAGGATAAAATAT
>JAJPUD010014398.1:29086-40791 GCA_023553655.1 Myrmecobius fasciatus | reverse complement strand
TTTTTTTTTTTTTTCATTAATCCCCTTGAAATTCTTGACCTTTTGTTCTTCCAAATGAACTTTGCTACTATTTTTTCTAGATCTGTAAGATAATTTCTTGGGAGTTTGATTGGTATGGCACTAAATAAGTAAATTAGTTTGGGTAGTATTGTCATTTTTATTATAGTCACTCGGCCTACCCATGAGCATTTTAAGTTTTTCCAATTGACTAGGTCTGATTTTATTTGTGTGGAAAGTGTTTCGTTGTTTAGTTCATATAGTTCCTGACTTTCCCTTGGCAGATAAATTCCCAAATATTTTATACTATCAACAGTTATTTTGAATGGAATTTCTTTTTGTATCTCTTGCTGCTGAACTTTATTGGTAATATATAAAAATGCCAATGATTTATGTGGATTTATTTTGTATCCTGCAACTTTGCTAAAGTTGTGAATTGTTTCTAGTAGTTTTTTAGTCGAGTCTTTAGGGTTCTCTACGTATATCATCATGTCATCTGCAAAGAGTGATAATTTGGTTTCCTCATTACCTACTCTAATTCCTTTAATCTCTTTTTCTTCTCTTACTGCCAAAGCTAACATTTCTAAGACAATATTAAATAATAATGGTGATAGTGGGCAGCCTTGTTTCACTCCTGATCTTATTGGGAATGGTTCTAGTTTGACTCCATTACATATGATGCTTGCTGTAGGTTTTAAAGTAGATACTACTAATCATTTTAAGGAAAAGCCCATTTATTCCTATACTCTCCAGTGTTTTTAATAGGAATGGGTGTTGTATTTTATCAAAGCCTTTTTCTGCATCTATTGAGATAATCATATGGTTTTTGTTAATTTGGTTATTAACATAATTGATTATGCTAATAGTTTTCCTAATATTGAACCAGCCCTGCATTCCTGGTATAAATCCTACTTGGTCATGGTGTATTATCCTGGGGATAACTTTCTGTAATCTCGTTGCTAAAATCTTATTTAAAATTTTTGCATCAATATTCATTAGGGAAATGTGTCTATAGTTTTCTTTCTCAGTTTTCTCCCTTCCTGGTTTAGCTATCAGCACCATATCTGTGTCATAGAAGGAATTTGGTAGTACACCTTCTTTCCCTATTTTTTCAAATAGTTTATATAGTATTGGAATTAATTGTTCTTTGAATGTTTGGTAAAATTCACATGTAAATCCATCTGGCCCTGGAGATTTTTTCTTAGGGAGTTGATTAATAGCTTGTTCTATTTCTTTTTCCAAAATGGGGCTATTTAAATAATTTATTTCCTCTTCTGTTAACCTAGGCAATCTATATTTTTGTAAATATTCCTCCATTTTGTTTACATTATCAAATTTATTGGCATAAAGTTGGGCAAAGAAACTCCTAATTATTACTCTAATGTCCTCTTCATTGGAGGAAAGTTCTCCCTTATCATTTTTGAGACTAATAATTTGATTTTCCTCTTTCCTTTTTCTAATCAAATTAAGTAAAGGCTTATCTATTTTGTTGGTTTTTTCATAAAACCAACTCTTAGTTTTATTTATTAATTCGATAGTTTTCTTATTTTCAATTTTATTGATCTCTCCTTTAATTTTCAGAATTTCCAATCTGGTATTTAATTGAGGGTTTTTAATTTGGTCTTTTTCTAGCTTTTTTAATTGTAAGCCCAGTTCATTGATCTTCTCTTTCTCTGTTTTTTACAAGTAAGCATCTAGAGATATAAAATTACCCCTTATAACCGCTTTAGCCGTGTCCCACAAATTTTGGTATGTTGTCTCATTATTGTCATTCTCCTGGATGAAATTATGGATTGTGTCTATGATTTGTTCTTTCACCCATTCATTCTTCAGGATTAGATTATTTAATTTCCAATTAACTTGTGGTCTATTTTCTCTGGGCCTTATATTACATGTGAGTTTTATTGCATCATGATCTGAGAAGGATGCATTTACTATTTCTGCTTTTCTGCATTTGATTTTGAGGTTTTTATGCCCTAACACATGATCAATTTTCGTATAAGTTCCATGAACCCCTGAGAAAAAAAGTATACTCCCTTCTATCACCATTCAATTTCCTCCAGAGATCTATCATACCTAACTTTTCTAGCCTTTTGTTTACCTCCCTAACTTCTTCCTTATTTATTTTGTGATTTGATTTATCTAATTCTGAGAGAGCAAGGTTGATATTCCCCACTAGTATAGTATTACTGTCTATTTCTCCTTGCATCTCTGTTAGTTTCTCCTCTAGGAATGTGGATGCTATACCACTAGGTGCATATATGTTTAGTATTGATACTGCTTCATTGTCTATGGTACCCTTTAGTAAAATATAGTTTCCTTCCTTATCTCTTTTAATTAGATCTATTTTTGTTTTTACTTGATCCGAGATAAGGATTGCTACCCTTGCCTTTCTTTGTTCACCTAAAGCATAGAAGATTCTGCTCCAGACCTTTACCTTCACTCTGCATGTATCTCTATGTTTTAGATGTGTTTCTTGTCCACAACATATTGTAGGATTCTGGCTTTTAATCCAGTCTGCTACCTGCTTCCGTTTTATGGGAGAGTTCATCCCATTCACATTCACAGTTAAAATAACTATATCTGTATTCCCTGCCATCTTATTTGCCCAGAGTTATGATTTTCTCTTCCCTTTCCCCTCTCTCCCTTCCCCCTGCCCAGTACTTTATTTTTGATGACCACCTCCCACCAATAGTCCTCCCCCCTTTAGAGTCCCTCCCTCCCCTTTATACCTTTCCCCTAATCCTTCTATTAGTTCATCCCTTTCCTTTCCTCTTTCCCTCTCACCTTCCCACAAGGAGGGTCAGGCCTTTCTTTGAAGCCAAATGTGTCTGATATACTCTCTTAGAGTCCAATCTAATGAGAGTAAGGTTTACACAATACTCATCGCCCCCCCCTTCTTTCCCTCAATCATATTAGATCTTCTATGTCTCTTTATGAGATTTTGCCTTATTTTACCTCCTTTATTTTTACCTTATTTTGCCTCCTTCCCCCCCCCCTTTTTCAGTATGGTATCCCTTCCACCTCTAATTTCCTTTCCATTATTATCAAAGAAAAATCGAATTATACCCCCCATTCTTTAAGGATACCTGTAGTACAAATATAGTTCTCAAGAGTTCTTTCCTTTTTACCTTTTTATGCTTCTCTTGAGTTCTGTATTTGGAGGTCAAATTTTTTGTTCAGATCTGGTCTTTTCATTAGAAATAGGTGAAATTCTCCTGTATCATTGAATGACCATATTCTTCCCTGGAAGATGATGCTCATTCTAGCTGGATAACTTATTCTTGGCTGTAATCCAAGTTCTTTTGCCTTTCGGAATATCTGATTCCAGGTCCTTCGATCCTTCAATGTGGAAGCTGACAGATCCTGTGTAATTCTAATTACAGTTCCTCAGTATTTGAACTGTTTCCTTTTAGCTGCTTGCAATATCTTTTCCTTGGTGCGACAGTCCTGAAATTTGGCCACGATATTCCTTGGGGTTTTAATTTTGGGGTCTCTTTCAGGAGGTGATCGGTGAATTCTTTCAATGCCAATTTTGCCTTCTGATTCTAAAACATCAGGGCAATTCTCTTTCATGATTTCCTGGAAGAAAACATCAAGGTTCTTTTTTTCATTGTGGCTTTCAGGGAGTCCGATAATCCTTAAATTGTCTCTCCTGGATCTGTTTTCCAAGTCAGTTGTTTTTCCTAGGAGATATTTCATATTTTCTTCTATTTTTTCATTTTTTTGTTTTTGTTTGACTGATTCTTGAAGTCTTGAGTCATTCACTTCTATTTGTTCATTTTTAATTTTTAGAATATTATTTCCTTCAGTTATCTTTTTTAGCTCCTTTTGTAGCTGGCCAATTGAATTCCTTGATTCAATGCATTCTTTTTCCATTTTGCCAATTTTATTTTTCAATGAATTGTTGTCTTTTTCCAATTCATCAATTTTGTTTTTCAGTGAATTGTTGTCTTTTTCCAATTCACCATTTTTATTTTCCAGTGAATTGGTGATTTTTTCCAAATCACCAATTTTGTTTTTCAGTGAATTGTTGTTTTTTCCAATTCACCATTTTTATTTTCCAGTGAATTGGTGATTTTTTCCAATTCACCAATTTTATTTTTCAATGAATTGTTTTCTTTTTCCAATTCACCAGTCCTGTTTTCCAGTTTTTGATATCTCTGATGCCCTGATCTCAATTTATTTCCCCATTCTTCTTCTAGCTCTCTTTTGAGATTCTTTATGCAATCTTCCAGGTAAGCCTTCTGGAAGGGAGACCAGCTTAAGTCCGCCTTTGTGGCTTCATCTGGGATTGTTTTCAGAACCTCAGGATCTGAAACTGCTCTATTTTTTCTCCGTAAAAGCTGTCTATGGTGAGAGCTCTCTTCTTCTTGCTCATGATTTTGAGCCAAAGTATCAGTCACCAGCAGGGAATATTGCCGCAGTTTCAATTTGCCCTGGGGCAGTTTGCCGAGTTGACTTCCGGTCTGAGGCTGATCAGGCTAGATTCGCACTAGGGCCACGTTTTCAGCCGCTCTCAATCCACCCTTTACCAAAGGCAGATCTGCCAAAGCACCTGCCCGCAAGCAGAGCAAAGTGGCCCAGGTGTCTCCCAGGGGCTTTCTGGGTGCCTAAAATCGGGCTGCCCCTCTATCGCAGCCCTGACTGCTGCCCCGGCTGGCATGACCAGTAGCCGATTTCCCCTGAGGCTAACCTCCGATGTTTTTTCAAAGTAGATTGTTGATAGAAGTGCGTTGTAGTCCAAGTGTTTGGTGGAGCCCTCACTCCAGAACCAGTTCGGAGGCTCAATTTGTCTGGGTCTGAGGGAGGGTCTCAGGAGCTCACAGAGAACGCTGTCTGCAGTTCGCCATCTTGGCTCCGTCCTACAGATTCTTTTTTACCCAAATCTACTGCTTTCTTGTCTTAATGCCCCTCATAGCTTACCAAATCTTAACCCTGAGTTACCCCCTTACTATATACCTGGACTATTTATATTACCCTGAGTACTACTTTAGGAAATAACAGAAAGGTGCTGACTGGGTCTATTATAGATTTATTTTATTTAATCTCAATTTGGCTCTCTTGGTTGCATTTGTAACTCTATTATATTCCCTTTGGGAAATATTCCAAATCATCTCCTCTCTCCCCAATTCCTATAATGCCATTTTCTTATCAACCCCCCCCCCCCCCCGCAAAAGATCTGAAAAGCAACATTGTCTGTCAGGAACTTCCTCTTCCTCTCTACAACCTATTCCCAAACTCATCAATTCCCCATCTTCTCCTCCTTTACATTAGTTAATTGACAAACACTTATTAAGCATCAGCTATATGCTAATAATCTCTGGGGATACAAAGAAAGGCAGGGGCTCAAAATCCAGTGGGGGAGATGACATGTTAACTGCACTGACAAATTGCACAGAGGATAAGTTCATGATAATCAGCTGAGTCAAGTTACCAGAAATAAGGGGGCTTGGGAGAGTCTCCTGGTATAAAGTAAGACTTTGGCTGGGATTTGAAGGAAGCCAGCAAAGGGGATATAAAGTATTCAAGACACAAAGAGGATAGCCAATGAAAATGCCCAGAGTTAGGAGATAGAGAGTCTTATTGGAGGAACAACATGGAGGCCAGTTTCACTGCAATGCACAGGATGTGGGTAGTGAGTAAAGTGCAAAGTGTAAAGTGATTTGAAAATATGTAGGGTGGGGGAAAAGGTGTGAAGGACTTTGGATGCAAAACAGGATTTTATATTTGATTCTGGAGGCAATAGGGAGCCATTGTAGTTCATGAGTGATGTACTTTGAGAAGATGATTTGGTAGCTAAGTAGAGGAAAAACTGGAGTAGGAAGAACCTTGAGGCTGGGAGACCATTATCTTATTGCATTATTTACAGATATGAGGTGATGAAGGCCTGCTTCAAGATCCTAGGAATGGCAGAAGAGAAAAGGGGATACATATGAGGAATATTATGAAGGTAAAATCAATGGGACTTGAAAACATTACATATGGGGGATGAGAGAGAGTAAGAAAAAGGTATTGCTTTCTCTTTACCTCTACTTGTAACCTTCATCTGCTCTCCTTCAGGAGCTTGCTTCTTCAATCTCTTCTCTCAATCCCTTCTTTGATTCCTTCTTTTTATTGACATGCTCAAGCTTCCTTCTTTTAAAGATTTACTATCTCCTCATAATATTGTTCTAAATCTCTTCTTTTCTCTAAAGTAATCTACATTCCTTGCCTCCACTTCCTCAATTCCTACTCATTGCAGTCTATCTTTTGACCCTAATTTTCCTCTGAAAATGCTTGAAAATTACCAAGATTGTCTTAACTGCTAGATTCCATGGTTCTTTTTTCATTCTTCATTCTACTTAACCTCTCTTCAACATTTGACATTGTTGACCATTCGTCATCCCCCAGGGAAGTCTCTTCCTCCTGTCTTCTATGACATTATTCTCATCTGGTTCTCTACTTTCTTTCTGCCTCTTAGGAACCACAGCTTTCTTTATGGTTCAACTTAGATGTCACTTTGTAGGAAGGATGCAGGCCGTACAAGTCACCCAAGTTGTGCTTATATACTCTTCATCTTTAATGACCTTTTATATACTTATGTGTATGCATATTATATCTTTCCCTCCCATTCCTCCACCTCCCATGCTCTCTTTCAGTAGAATCTAAACTCTTTGGAGGCCGGAACAATTTTGTTTTTGCTTATTTATTACCAGTGCTGTGTATACTGTAGGTAGAGATTCTGAAGAAGCAGACTATAAAAAATTTGTTCAGCAGGCAAATAGAAAAACTGAAAAAGAACACAAAGTTGTTGATTTACAGGAATTTCTAGGCAAACATCAGATTGTAGGCCTCATAACTCCCAGATATTTTAATATCCACTTAAAATGAGTACCAAAATACATATCTCTACTTGTTAATCACTAAAAATCAGAAACATGGATTAGCTCTTGAAAACATTATAGTTTATTTAAAATATGAAAGCTCTATATAACATAAAGTTGTTGGTTGATAAAGACCAGTAGATCTCACTCCTGGCTTTAAATGACTAAATCACAGAATTCCAAGATAAATCAGGTTGGAAAGGGAAAAAAGGAAGAATTCAAATAAAACATATGTCACACATCAGTGAATACAACTGAGATACCAGAAGATCAGAATTTAATTAGGTATCAGAAGGAGAAAAAGGTCAAGTACCAGAAGATCAGAATTCAAGTTTGGCTCACAGGAAAGAAAAAAGCTAGAAGATGAGAAAGAAGATAAAGCTTCAAAAGAGCTTCATCTACATAATGCAGCATTGTGAATTAAGTGCTTTGAAGTATTTTTTTTTTCTAGAGGAAGGGTAATATGACTCAGAAACTCCTGAGGTTGGATGGGTTTACTCACAGGAGGCCAGGGTAATAATGCATTCACAGGGTTCACATCCTCCAGAGAAGGAGAACAGAAACACTTAAAAAACAATATCCCCAACTGATAAGTGGTCAAAGTATATAAACAGGCAGTTTTTAGTGAAGAAATTGAAGTTGTATAAAATCATATAAAAATGCTCTAAATGACTGTTGACTAGAGAAATGCACATTACAACAATTTTGAGATATTTCACAACACAAGAGCTAAAATGATAGAAGGGAAAAATGACAAATGGAAATGTGGAATACTATTACACTGTTGGTGGAACTCTGAAGTGATCCAACCATATTGAAGAGCAATATGGAATTATGCCCAAAGAGTTATTAAATGTGTATATACTTTGACTCAGTAATAACACTATTAGATCTGTTTCTGAAGATCAGAGAAAAAGGAAAAGAACCTATATGGTCTACAATATTTATAGCAGCTCTCTTAGTGGTGGCAAAGAACTAGAAATTGAGGGGATCAATTGAGGACTGACTAAACAAGTTGTGATGGAATACTATCATCCTATAAGAAATGATAAGTAGGTGGATTTCAGAAAAACACAAAAAAACTTGCATGAAACCATAAAGAGTGGCACAAGCAGAACTAAAAGAACATTCATTATATACAGTAACAGCAATATTGTTCAAAGAATAATTGTAAATGACTAAGTTATTCTAAATATTATACTCAAATCGACTATAAAAGACCTATGAAGGAAAATGCTATTAACCTCCAGAGAAAGAATTGATAAATAGATGTAAGAATAATATGGTTTTACATAAACACACACATACATATAACTATGTCAAATAGTAACTTTCTCTAGTGTGAGGTGAGGAGGGAGGGAGTTCAGAACTTAAAAATGTAAAATAAAATAAACAATAATATCTAGCATTTATATAGCTTCAAAGTTTGCCATATACTTTATATACTTTAGTTAATTTAATTATCACAATAACCCTATAAGGTAAATGCTATTATTATTTCCATTTTACAGATGAAGAAACTGAGGCTGAGAGGATAACTGATTCATTGCCAGAGGCAAGATCTGAATGCAGGTTTTCCTTTCTGACTTTAAGACTAGTACTCTTGCAACTAAACCACTTAAGTGCCAAGTAAGATATAATTTTCCTTGGTATAGAAATGGGCAAATATTAAAAAGAGAAAATAAAAAATGGCAAAGAACCCAAAACAAGCTTTTTTCCCCTAGGTTATAACATGGGTTAAAACTACCCATTTTTATTTCTGAGAAGAAGGAATACTAGACTAAGAAAACCTGGGGTATGCATCTGGGCCCTGTCAATAATATCATGATGACAGCTGTTATTAAACTTGAGTTTATGCACATTCTCTGAATTACTTAAAGTGATTTTCTTTTTTTCATCTGTAAAATGGGAATAATCAGATTAGTATGACCTTATAGAATTGTTTTGAGGGTCAAATTAGATGACACAATGACACACACACATATAATTCACCTTATAACTCTAAAACATTACACAAATGTGAGTTATTATATGCCACATAGATTTTGCTTAAGTCTCTTGAGAGGTATTCTGAGTCTACCTTACAGACTGTTAGCATATACTGACTAATGAAAAACATGAGAAATTGGTTAGGGATTTCTAGACTATTCTGTCAATCGACATTTTTTTCCTAAGAATGTAATAAGCATTGGGTAATTTCTTTATCTGTGAAGACAACTTAAAAATCATCTACACTTTGTCAGAAGCACCTGCATTCAAATAATGGTGTAGAATTGTGCCTAGGGAGCAAAGGGTAACTGGGCCATCCTCAAATGCCTATTATAAAATATAATTAAAGTATATTTTCTCCTTGGTAACTTTCTGCAGTTTCCTATGAATTGGTGTTTCCTTGGTTTTCTAAATCTGCATTTGCAGGGATCAGTAACGAGGGTTTTTGAGAATGTCTGCTTGTTGTGCATATAAAAAGGAAAAGGAAAAGAAATAATGGGACCTGGGGCCTTTAAGCCAACATACCAATATGAGGTATATCAACAAGCATTTCACTCCAATAGGGAAGAAAAGGACCCTCTAGAAGTTCTTATAAGATGCAAAGATTGGTAAGACATGGTAGAATGGCAAGATCTATGTGCAGGTGTATCCTTTCAAAGGTCCTACTTCCTTTTCCTTTGCCTTATGAGATATTTCCTGTCTGCCACTGGGGGTGGCAGGAAGTTGAAGTCTCTTGCCTGAAGAGAGTTTTATTATTAATTTCTTCTTAACCTGTTATCAAAGATGAACAAGTGGTTCTTCTCCTTGCCAAAACACCCCCTTTCACATGCACAAGTGATCCCATTCCATCCTGTCTTCTCCAGCACAATTGCCCCTGAATTAACCGCATTCACTTGTTAATTTTCAATCTCTCTCTAGGCTGTTTCCCTATCTATAAAAATACCCATGTCTCATTTATCCTCAAAAACCTCTCATGTTATATCCATCTATCTCCACAAACTATCAACTATTTTTCTTTTCCCTTTTGTGGCTAAATACCTTGAAAAAGCTATTTACAAGAGATGCTTTTACTTCCCTTTCTTTTACTCTCTGAAATCTGGCTTCTGTTCATCATTCAAATAAAATTGCTCTTTCCAAGTTACCAATAATCCTTAGTTGCCAAATCTTCTCAAACCTCTTCTCCTTAAATTCTCTTTTCTCTAGGTCTTTGTGATACTGCTTTCTCTTAGTTCTCTTCCTACCCATTAGACTGTTTCTTTTCAGTCTTCTTTCCTGGATCTTTATTCAGATCTCACCTGCAAAGTACAGATGATATTTCTCATATATATCCCTCCGCTCCTTTTAGTGTTGCTACCAACCTGGTGCACCTTATACTTGAAGTACTGCAATAGTCTGCTAATTGGTATCCTTTACACAAGTAACTTCTCATTCATCCATCCTTCATTCAGCTGTAAAAATGGATCTTCTTAAGAACAAGCCTGAAAAAAGAACAAGCCTGATCCTCCCTCCCTCTCTCTCCCTCTTTCCTTCCCCACCTCCTTTCTTTTCCACTTAATGTCAGTTTGGTGCAATAGAGGGAAAGCTGGTCTTGGAATAAAGTTCTGCTTCAGTCTCCCTTCTGGCACATACATGCTTGTGACTCTGGAAAAGTTCCTTAAAACTCAATACTCACAGGTGATCTTTAATATTTTTAAATTATAGAGAAGATGCCTATGTGTTATGATAGAAAGAGTTAACTCACCAACTCTCATATAAATCTATATTCCTGTATATACCTCATATAAACCTCTTCCTATACCTATGAAATTATGAGGCAAGAAAACAACAACAAATATTTATTCCATCAACACTGCGTAACTCTGAATGTTAGAATATCAGATTCGTTGAGGGAATAAAGTCAAACAAAAAAGCAATGAGAAAACACATAGTAAGCATAAATAGAGCGACACATCACCAATGATGACTTCTGCAAAAAGTTGAAAAAAGAGAATGCATGGTTGGAGAAAAGATAGGATGGCCATATACCAAGACTAAGGGATAACAATAGCTCACATGTTCTGTTGTAATCCATATAGTGGTGAAATCTTGGAAGAAGGCTTCTACCATGTTGAGTGGATTCCCTGTGGAAGATTTATGGGAAAATGTGGATAAAAAGCCTTACAGGATGAAGTGTGGATATATTGTGAGACATATAAAAGTATAGATGAGCCTATGGATCTGTTAAAGAGTATAGATGAGGAACCTAAGATCCAGAATGGTTACATGAATTAAACATGTCACATAGACATATAATATGGACATATATTTGGAATACTGTATGTGATCATGCATATATTCACTTATATATTTGATTCAATACTTCAAACTATTCATAGTTTCTCCAAATTAATAAGGGTAGCCATTATATATGCACCAGTTCCTTCACACCTGAGTCAACTATCCTTCATGGTTTCTTTGGACAAAAACAAAACAAAACAAGACAAGACAAGACAAACAAAAATGATCACTGTACCTACCAGTGGCAAAAAATAAAGATAAAATCCATTATCTGGTAATGACATCTGATGATGGTCCCTGAATTTTAATCAATAGTGTTTATTAAGCTCTTTTGTGCGAGATACTAGAGATTCATATGCAAGCTTTAAAGTAGTCCGTGAAAATTCTGAAAGAGTTTATATTCTTTCATGGAAGACAACGTGAATGTAAGTTTATACAAAATAAACAAAAACTAAATATAAGGTAGATTGCAACAAAGTGGTCCACCGTGTTTAGTTCTAGAGTCACAAAGACCTAAGATAGAATTCTCTCTCTCTCTCTCTCTCTCTCTCTCTCTCTCTCTCTCTCTCTCTCTCT
>JAJPUD010014398.1:0-29076 GCA_023553655.1 Myrmecobius fasciatus | reverse complement strand
TCTCTCTCTCTCTCTCTCTCTCTCTCTCTCTCTCTCTCTCTCTCTCTGTTTCAGCCCCCCTGCTTTCCCATTCTTCTTCCCACTTATTCTCTTTCGAGTATATAATCCAATAATACTGGTTTTCTTGCTGTTACTCTTAGACAACACACTGATTCGCCATCTTCTGACTCTGGGAATTTTTACTAGCTGTAACCTATATCTGGAATTCTCTCCTTCCTCATCTCTGCTTCATGACTTGCCTGGATTCTTCCAAATCTTAGCTAAAATCCTATTTTTTACAAGAAATCTTTACTGATCCACCCTAAAAAGAACTACTTCTCCTCTTTTTCTTATCTCTAATTTATCCTATAAATTGTGTGTGGATCTCTATATCTATACATCTTGTTTGCATACAGTTATTTGGATTTTGCTTCCCCTATTAGAACTCCTTGAGAGCAAAGGTTCTTTCTTTGTATCCTCAGAACTTATTACAGTTCTGGCACATAATAAATGCTTAACAAATGCTTGTTGATTTTACTTGATTTGATCAGATTCTTGAGTTGCTGACAACAGCAGTCCCACACCTTCACTTTAAAGAAATCCAAGTTATGGGGCAGCTAGGTGGCGCAGTGGTTAGAGCACTATCCCTGAAGTCAGGAGGACCTGAGTTCAAATCTGGTCTCAGACACTTAACATTCCCTGGCTGTGTGACCCTGGGCAAGTCACTTAACCCCAATTGCCTCAGCAAAAAAAAAAAAAAAGCAAAAAAAAAAAAAAAAAAAAAGACATCCAAGTTATACTGAAATCAGTGTTGATCTGGACTAACAAAAACCAGAGTACAAAGGTGAAGTGGCACTGATGGCCAGAAACTCACAGCTTTTGTAAATCCCTACTAGTTGGTGAGCTCCATCCAATAAAACAAACATTTACAAGTACCCACTATATAGTGAAAGGTGCTGGAAATAAGAAAAAATAAAACTGTTCTTACCCTCAAGTCTTGATTCTAGAGGGAGAGATAGCTACAAAATATGTCCATAAGACTAAACAGATACAGAGTAATTGAATTGAATTGAATGACTCAGGTGTGAAGGTACAAGAAACTAGCAATCAGGATGGGATAGAGGAACAGGAAAGACCTCTTAGAAGGCAGAGTTTGAACTAAGCTCGGAAGGAAACTAAAAATTCTAAAAGGCAAAGAGGAGGGAAAACATATATTCCAAAGATAAAGGGATAGCTTGTACAAAGACAAAGAAAAAGGATGTGGAATATCTTAGGAGAGGAAAAGTAAGTACACTTTGGCTGGCCCTTAAGATACATTATGGGGAATAATATGTAATATGCATGGAAAGGTAGATTAAAGCCAGATTTAAAACAAAGAAGTCTCTATTTTATTCTAGTGGTAATAGGGAGCCATTAGAATTTATTGTACAGGCAAAGTTTGAGTGTCATGGGATTATACTTTAGGAATATGCATTTGATAGGAAAGGTCAGAAAAGAAGAGACTTGAGGCAGGAAGGCCAATTAGAAGGCTATTACAGTCACCCAGATGCAAGGTGATGGAGGTCTGAACTAAAATAGCAGTCATGTGGATAAAGGGAAAGGAGCTGCTGTGAGAAACGCTGTGGAAACAGAATTAACAAGATTTGGTAAGAGGTGAGATATGTGGAATGAGGGGAAAATAAGATGAAATCTCAGCAACTATAAAAACAATTATGGTCTTAATAGAAACAGACAAGTCCAGAAGAAGGGTGGGTAGGAATTCTGTTATGAATATGTTGACTTTTTGGAAAGATTTACATGAACTGATGCATAGTGAAGTGAACAGAACCAGGAGAACATTTAACCTAGTAACAGTACTTATGACTTAGTTATTTTCAGCTATACAGTGATCTAAGACAATCCCAAAGGACTAATGATGAAACATTCTACTGTCTCCAGAGAAGGAACTGATATTATTTGAAAATGGAAGCATGCTATTTTCCACTTTCTTTCTTTCTTTCCTTTTTATTTGAGTCTTCTTCTACAAAATGACTGCTGATTTGTTGAATGCCAATTTGATAGATACTATATATCAACGCTAAACTATAATCTCTCCTTATTTTTATTTGTATTTCTATTTTCCACTTTGTTTCCCTGGGTACACAGGCAAGTGATAAATAATTTTAACAACAGTGCTACCAGTAAAGACCCCAAGAAAATTTCAACTGGCTTTCTGAATAACAAAGGATTCTGATCAAAGATTCATCAGAGCTTATCTATGAGAATTATGTTCATATCTACATAAGATCTGATCAAAGTTACATATTCAGTCATATCTTTTAGTATCTACTAGTTTTTTTCCATATGGGGAAAGCTTTATGTAACGTGACTTGGTTTACTCAAGACTTTTTCATATCAAAATGAGCATTAAGCTCATAGCAAATGAGATTAAGGAATATGAATATTATAAATTCAACATATTGTTTTATTATAATTTTTTTAAAAAAGAATAAGGCCTAGAATTGGATCATTTGGCTTTTCTCTTCTAGTTTCCTCTCAATTCTAAATGCCTACATTACTTAATGATCAGCATTCTCTTAAATTAAAAGTTGGGCTCAACACATTCAAGCCTCAGTTCAATCTGAAATTGGCTTTGTCTAACCATGAGAGGCGGTCTGCTTCTGGTCACAGCACCCATTTCTCTGAGCATATTTGGCACTTCTTATACTGTATAGCTTTGTGAAGGTAGTGCTTGTCACATCTGGAGCAAACTTCTGTGGGAAGTTTGTCATGATTATACCACACTGTTATCAAGAAAAGGGACAATTTTTTTTCTACTTTTTGCCACGCCCAATAAATTAAATAGGCATAGTAAACTGAATGACTGTGTTCTATGAATGAGAAAGATATTCAGATGTAGGATTAGAAGGAGCTTTAGCAGCCCCTTTTTGTAGTGGCAAGAAACTGGAAACTGAGTGGATGCCCATCAGTTAGAGAATGGCTGAATAAGTTATGGAATATGAATGTTATAAAATATTATTATTCTATAAGAAACGATCAGCAGAATGATTTTAAAGAAACTGGAGAGACTTATATGACTGATGCTAAGTGAAATGAGCAGAACCAAGAGATCACTGTACACAGCAAAAACAAGATTACATGATGATCAGTTGTGATGGACATGGCTCTTTTCAACAATGAGATGATTCAGGCCAGTTCCAATGGTCTTGTGATGAAGAAAGCCATCTATGCCCAGAGAGAGAACTGTGGGAACTGAGTGTGGATTACAACATAGTATTTTTCACTTTTTGTTGTAGTTTGCTTGCATTTTGTTTTCTTTCTCATTTTTTTCCTTTTTTATCTGATTTTTCTTGTGCAGCAAGATAATTGTATAAATATGTATACATATATTGGATTTAACATATATTTTTAACACATTTAACATATATTGGATTACTTGCCATCTAGGGGAGGGGGTAGATGGAAGGGGAGAAATTGGGAACACAAGGTTTTGCAAGGATCAGTGTTGAAAAACTATCCTTGCATATGCTTTAAAAACAAAAAACTTTGATTAAAAAAAAAAGGAATAAACAAAAGGAGACTTAGGTTTTTTCGATTAAAAAAAACTGAGGTATCCCCCAAAAGTCTTAGTGACATTTTAAGTTGTTAAAGCTGAATACATTCTGTATTTAATTATCATATAATCTAAATGTAGAACCCAGTCAGTATGTTTTTAACCATCTAGTTTTCTGGAGCTACATCTGGTTACATGAGGCTTGTAAGCACATGTGTATCAAAGGGATTCAAAAGAAACCATTTGGTTAGTAGTTTGTACACAATGCCACCTGGTGGACAATATCGATACACCATGTCTTCATTGGCTAATTAATATGACATATTCTTTATGTAGATTTAAGAAAGGATCACCATGCAGTTATTAAGTACTTATTATATGACAGGGATTGATTGTGCTAAGAACTTTACAAATATTTCATTTGATCCTGACAATAACCCTGGAAGGTAAGTCTATTTTACAATTAAGGAAACTGACTCTGACTTGTCCAGGACCACACAGCTAATAAATCTGAGGACAGAATTCAACTTAGGTTTTTCTTATTCTGGCGTGCACCATCTATTATGCTGCCTCAGTGGGTCATTCACACTAATGTTTCAAGTATCACTTAGGGTTCAATAAGGCTCCAATGCAGCCTATACTCTTATCATATACTTCTTAAATAGTCAATTCTTCTGAGAAAGCAAAAGATTTCTTGAATAATCTTTTTGCTGAAATTATAATAGCTTGAAGAAATTACCAAGATAGAGGAACTGAGATGTGTGCATATTTCTATACATTTTTATATATACATGTGTGTGTATATACACACATATATTTACACACATACATATTTCTGGCCATGTCTACTATCCAGAAAGGTAAACTAGTCACATGAAACTAAAGTAGAGACAAGTATGAAGATAGAGAGAGTTTACAATCAAATACAGGATAGAGATAACCACAGAAGGTAAAATGAACATTTTTGGTTAGATAAAATTTAAAAGTGTTTGCACAAGTAAAATCAATGTACTTCAGATTAAAAGGGAAACAGTTAATTGGGGAAAAGCTTTAAAACTTTTGCAGAAAAGTTTCTCAGATAAAGGTTTCATATCCAAAATATATAAGGTACTGATTAAAATAGATAAAAAGAAAGCCAATCTGAAATGACTGAAAAAAATCTGAAAAAGAAGAAATTGAATCTATTCATTGCTTAAATCTTTAAAAGTTTAATTTTTGTTAAACCTTTTGCAAAAGGTTTAAATTTTGTTTTAAAATAAGAAATATGAGAGACAATGTAAAGCATTAGTATTAATTGTGGAAATTTCCTGATTTAGTAAATTAAAGGAATTTTCTTCTTCAATTACTTTCTAGCCAACAAACATATTAACTGTCTACTAAGAGAAAAGGCCTTATAATACAAAGATGAAAAAACAATATCATCTTTAATCTCAAAGACTAATTTAATAGAAAGAATAAACTAAATGCAAAAATAAATATATAAAATAAAAATAGTGTATATAAATATAATACATATGCAACACATATAATATAAAATACGAAAATTAAAATTAAACATAAATATATATATAAGAAAAGTTAGAAAATTATTAAGTGCATAGGAGAAGTCAATAGGTTTCTTGACTTAAACCAGACCCCTAAAGAGCTAACCAAACAAGTTGCGAAAAGCAAAGAGAGCTTAAATCCAGCATTCTTTTTACTATACCTTTCAACAGCATAAGATCAAGCACTAGAAGGTTCATACCCATGAATCATATAGTTAATACATCTATATCTTGTTGGCAGAAAGGGGGGTATTCTTCCTATCAAACCAAATACTTTCTGAGTTTTATCTTTCTATAATGAAACAAGAAGTATGACTAAATGAAGTCTTTAGATTTAACTCATTAACAACCACTAACTTTCTCCTGTTTCCTTTCTTGGATTTCTTGATATTGTGTTTTGTTGTTTCTTTTTTTACTAAGATAGTTATTCTTAAGACTTCAAAATCAAATGTGTGAGGAGTATTAGCATTTTAAACAATGGATATTGAAGTCCTAAGTGGGTATGTTACAACAAAATAATTATTTCCAGGTTAACGTTGAATGTTGAAATTATAATTATTATTATAATGTGTATCCTTCACTTTGGCCACTGACTACAAGACCTTTTTCCTCACAAGATAAGCTATTAAAAATATTTGAAATTATCAAGGATACACATATCTTGGTACTTCTAAGAGAAATTCATTTTTGTTTAGGGAAAGCAGGAAGTCATTTTCAGTTGGAGTTTTTGCCAAGACTCTCACTCCCTAGAAAGCAAAATTTTAGCAAAGGGAGATAGGAGTATGAAGGCAATGAAAACTGGTGTATGCTATTCAACAGTTATCCTCCATTTACTTACTACATTTCCTGCCTCTGCAGCTAGCCGAGCAGCATAACGGGCAATAAGCCTGTGTTCTTCATCTAGTCGGCTTGGGCTATCCAGGACACTGCCAAAGAGATAAAAAGACAATAGACATCCATTAATTATGCCTCATCTTTTTTTTTTTTTTTTTTTTTTTTTTTTTTTTTTTTTTTACTCTTGGAAAGTTGGGGCATTTTTCTTTATAAAGGGGAAGGGAAATTCTTCTAAAAATAGGGTTGTAATTTTAAAAAGAAAGTTTAGGTAACAGGTATTGTTGATCCTCTGAGGAAAAAAAAGAATTTATAGGGGTAATCGTTAGCAAGATGTTGAGAAAGAATGAGGACATCAATCTCTTAAAACAAGTTAGTTCTGAAAATTCATAAACCAAGAAGAAACTAAAACATGAAAAAAATTGAGATTAAGTAGTAATTTGCCTAAACTAATAAATTCTTTCAGTTTTAATTCTCTACTGTTTTAAAACTGACATTTACCTGTGGCATTGTAGAGGATGCTTTCTTGGCAAAAAATGAAGTAGATATCCCTTGTTTTCTGTTTTTTTTACCTTTCTTTTTCTCTCTGAATCTTTTTTCTCTAGACCACAAGTACCTTTTCCATCAACTCTAATGAGTCATTACCTTCATGTGAATTTCTTTAATGGATTCTTCCTAAAAATATCTCTAAAAATGTGTTATTTTTGTTTCTTTTCAATCTCTTCCCCAAAATGTATCCCAATGCCTTCCTATTAAAGTATTAAGCAAAGGTACTTCAGTCATGTTAAGATCTCTGTTGTTTCATCCATATTAAGTATTATATGTTTTAGACTGTTAAGGACTATGTCTAGCTAATTATCTTTATATAGCATTTAGCAAAGTGCTTGCCATACAACTTGGTGTTTGAAAATGGCTTTTGGATAAGGCTCTTTTTATATCAACTTTAGACATGAAGAGTAATGATAGCTAGATCTCCTTTCATACTAGTTCACTAGAAGGGGTTAATACAGAGCTTCTTGAATGGAAAATGTTTTTGCAAGAATCTACTTGCAGGCAAAAGATATAAATCACAAGAAAATAAGTCTCTATTATGCACTCTTTAAAAAAAAAGGGACTACAAGAATACATATGGGGTGAATCCAACTCAGATCAGGACCTTTAAATCTTATACCTATGGTAGAATAGTAATATATAGTACAGTAGAATAACCAAAGTTCAGAATAATGACCATAAGTTTAGTGCAAGATAATTAATGTCGAAGAAAAATGCAAGGACACTCTATTTTTCTCTTTTGATAGGAAGGAGAGGTCACTGATAGTTTTGTTTTTTTAGTTGTCAGAATCAAAATACTATCAGCACCTGATGGTAGTTTATGATAATTGCAGGAGCTAATATAAAGTGATAGCAGAAGTAAATGCTGAAGAGAAGACTAAAAGTCAACAAGAAATATTCTGGGCTAAAGCAAATTTTAAAGATCTGGAAGAAAGAAAAATAATGTTTCTAAATAATTTCTTAACCTGTCCAATATGCTGAGATGATAGAAGTAGATAGCAGAAGTTGAGAAAATAGCAAGAGGAGGATCCTGGGCATAAAAAAGTCAGGTTGTAGGCCTTTCTTAATTCCTCTTCATTCTTTCTAGATTCTTCCTGTTCTAGTAACAGGATTTGATTAATGTTGAATTCATTTGTCTTTGGATATTGTTTAGAATCAAAGTTGTTTCAGCAATGTTGTCCAAGTGATACTGTCTTTTTATCTCTTTGGTACTAATTTAATTTTCTATTAATTAAACTTTGATTTTTAAAAATCTGCAATAATTCACTTTCTTACCCTAAAAAATAAATATAATTGCCTTTTTCTTTGACAATTCAATATCTTGCAATAATCTTGTAATTGTTATTCTGTTTTGGAAGGAGATATTCTATTCTATTGCATAGAATTTCTTCTTTTTATAAAACCACATAGTAACTTGAATGCCTTCTAGAAATCATCATGTTGAATTCTTGGTCTTGTTTCTTGGACACAACTCCACTAGAATAGAAACAGTTCCTATTTGCAACTTGAATTCCCTAAGATTTCTGCCAGCAGATCCTTGTTCATATACCCTATATTCTCTGGCCACCAAAGTTAAAGACCCTGGCAAAAACCTTCACAAATCTTCCTGAGTTTAGGCAGCAGCCTAAGGTCACTATTGTATAATTCTGCAATTATACTGGACCAATGGATAGCAAGGATTTTCTCCTCTTCAAGGAGAACAGTGAAATTTGTTTTTGGTAAGCATAAAGTTTGGGTCAGAGCTCACAGTGGATATTTCCTATATGGGTAAAATAATAATAGTTGACATATATATGTGTATATAAATATATGTATATATACATATCAATTTATTGTTTAAAAAACACTTCCTCACAACAACCCTGTGAGGTAGGTAGTATAGATACTTTTGTAAAAAGAAACTGAATCTTAGAGAGGTGAAAGTACATGCTCAGCATTACACAGATAACAAATGGCAAGACTGAAATTCCCATTGGTTTGCAGACTCCAAATCCTGGGTTCTTGATCACTGATACTTATTTATGTCACAATCATCAATGACCAAGTCATACTTTCCTCATAAAGATATGGAAAAGATCCCCTAGGATTTATGAAACGTTAGAGATAGGTAGAAGGATACAAAACCAATGGAATTAATTGCCTGCTTTTATAGGGGGAAAAAAAGGAAATTTTTTAAAAAATGGAAGAAGTTGCTTCTATGGATTCTTCTATAGGGAAAAAAAACACTAGGAGGATTAATTATACAGAACTATTCTTTGTATACCTTAACTTGTGTGTCATCCTTTTAGCCAAAGTTGAGGAAAGGAAGACAAAGAAGTCTGGGGAAGGGCAGACTGGGGACTGCATGGTATGCTTTTTCTCAAGGATCTATGATACAGTACTGATAAAGTTTCTTAGTAAAGACTACAGTGACTTGCTTTTTCAGTTGGAAATCCCAAGAAAAGGAAGATTCTCCTCCCTTTTATAAACCCAACTGCCATTCAAACACTGACCGTGCACAATGCTGTAGACGTGACACATATGAAGCTATCAGTGCATGCTCATCAGCCAAGTGACTGGGTATTTCATGGCTATACTGTAACCTGGGAATAATGGAGGCAAAGACAGCAAGTATAACACAAACACACAAAAAAGGGAAAAAACATGAATTATTATGAACAAATGAACAAATGAAAGAAAAAGATGGGGAAAATCATAAACCATAATGAGGAAAAACAATTTTTAAAAACACATTGTACAATAGTGACATTATTAGGATGGCATAGTTCACAGATATTTGAAGAATATCCTGCAGATTTGTTTAGCAGGCTGCAATAAATCATGAGAACAGCAAATCTTACCAGGTATTTTTAGAATTTTGGGCCCTATAAAGAATATACTTTCTAGGAAAAATCTGGCAGGAAAAGAAAGCTGAGGACACAAAATGATGGAGATTGGCTTTGTGTAAAACTTAAGCAGAAATAATTCCTTTTCGATCAGGTAACCATCTAATTGTAAAAATGGGGACCCATGATTACTACTGGTCATATTGGGAAATTCACTTAATTATTTATGTAGCATCTTGAAAAAAATGTAAGGAACTGTGAACTCTTCTGTGATTATACAGTTGGCTGGCTGCTAGCTTCCTCCTTTGAGTGCTATCCCAAAGAATTTAGAACTATCTTCTGTGGCTACAGCTTCAGGAACACAATACACCCCTACCCAGTTTTTCCCTTCTGTCATTTAACTCAACCACCATCTATTTATTCACAAGAAGGGGAACCAGAAGTAGGGGAATAAAGGGACAAATAAAGGAAAGAGTTAATGATTCTATGAGATAATGACAGAAGAGGTCCCAATGTCTATGGGCTTGTGTGTAGTATGTGTGTGTATATGCATGTACACACAAAAGACCACTAAGCTTCTTTCTTCATCTCTTCAATTTCTTCAGTAACTATTTTACTATATTCATATATATTTATAAATATATATATTTATATATACTTTTATTGCTGTAAGATTATGTGTGCAAGCTATTTTCACAAATGTATAGGATATGAAGTCAAGGTTTTGAGATGGATCTCAGCTTTTTCTGTCTGAATATCTCTATTAAACTCTCAAATAAAGTCTATTCTTGGTTAAGGATTTTATTTTTTGCACATCTCCTCAACATGCTTTTATTCTCCTGTATCCAGGTCTGAGTAGAACATCTTCCACTTTCTATATAAGAAATTTGTTCTCTTCTAAATTTTTCAGACCTACATAGCAACTAATCAATTTCACTATTATCTTCAAGCTATTGATTAGCTTCAATTTAATTTTATTGTTTTTTTTTTTCCTTGAGCCATCTAGTCTCTCTCAGGGAGATGAAGAAGCACTCCTTAATTTTCTCTAAATTGCTCCCACATATAACCATGGACACATTCAAAAACACACAAGGTGGAGTGGAAAGGGGAAAAATTAATTCTATTATAAGAAAATCATGGAGAACTACCCTCCATTGTATGATATTCAATGAATTAACATAAAATATCTACAGTATCACCAAAACTGTTCTATGCATTCGTGGAATACACAGACAAAAAGGAGATAGTCTCTGGTCAAAGAAAGTTAAATTCTATTGGAGGAGACCATATTTACATGTAATTAAGAACAGAATACCAGATAATTTTATTTGGAGCAAGGCCCTAGTAGTTGAGGAGGAAGTGAGGATAGGAAAGGCCTCATGTAAGAGATGGTACTTAGGCTAAGCTTTGAAGGAAATGAGATTCTAAGATGGAAATGAGAAAGGAATACATTCCAGGGAAGTGGGATACTTTCTGCAGAGACACAGAGAGGGAGATAGGATATCTTAGGTAAGAACAACAAGGCAGCCAGTTTGGCTGAACTTTAGAGTATGTGAAGTATGATAAATCTTAAAAGCTAAGCCTGTGGAAAAAAATTGAGCAAAATTATATTGGCATCAACACAGGAATGGGATGATGAGAAAACTTTTAAGAGGGGAAATAACAAGCAAGTAAATATATGCTAACAAGCCACATATAAGAAAAAAAAGGAAATAATTAAAAGATGGACATATATTAGAATTAAGAAGGGTTGGGAAAGAATTCCTATAGGAAATGTGAATTTAGATGGTATTTAAAGGCAGTCAGAGAAGCCAATAGGTTGAAGATGAGGAGGGAATACATTCTAGATAAGGAAAATCAGAGAAAATGCTTGGAATTAAGAAGTAGAGCATTTTGTTAGAGGAACAACAAGGAAGCCATTATAACTGGACTGAAAAATACATGAAGGTGACAAATAAAGAAATATGTTTCAAAGTAATGCTTGCACTCTTGGGGAGAAAGGAAGGAGAAAAAATTTGGAACATGACATCTTACAAATACAAATGTTGAAAACTATCTTTTACATGTATTTAGAAAAGTAAAATACTATTGAGGAAAAACAAATTTAAAAAAACATGAAGAAGAATGACTTCTAAGAAGACTGGAAAGGTATGGTAGTTGGGAAGGGTACAGTATATTATGCAGGACTCAAATAGAGATTGTATTTGATTCTGAAAGCCATAGGAAGCCACTGAAATTTATTAAGTACAGGGTAAACATGGTCAGGCTTGAATTTTAAGAAAATCTTTTAGGCAGTTGAATGGAGAATGAATTGGAGTGGGAAGAAACTTGAACAGGCAGACCCACCAGCAACCTATGGTGATAATCCATGCACAAATTAAGGAGGATCTGCAACTAGTGTGGAGATGGTGTTAAAGGAAAGAAGGGGCACATCTGAATGCAGAATTGTTTGGAGCAGTAACAGGAGATAGAGAAGGAGATAAATATAGGTTTTACTTCAAAAAAGACTTTTTGAAGTCAATCTTAAAGAATTTGGATAAATGTAATGAAGGCTACAATAAGAGGTGAAATAAATCTATAAAAGAATAAATAAAAGGAAGAACTTGAATAGCTATAGTTCACAGAACAATTGATGACTCATGGCTCACTTTACCTCAACATTTTAGCTAAATAGAATAGGAAAGAGAGAAGAGCTAAGAGATACAACAAAGTTAAACGGAAATTGGGCTTGGCCGGGAACGGGTGAGAAGTATCTGGAAAGACATGGATTCTGAAAATATTTTATCTAAAATTTATGGAAACTTATTTTATATATTGCTCCATGTACAAATGTTGTCTTCCCCATGGAATGTAAGCTCCTTGAGGACAGAATTGTTCTTATAGCCCAAATTCCTAACACAATGCCTGGTATATATTGGCACCTGATAAAAGAGTGAGAAAGGGGCAGATCTTGTCCTGGTCAAAAACATAAGATGAAATTTACCTTTAGAGTTATCCTCTCTCCTTTCTTTCCTCCTCCATTTCCTGAATTATCAACACTCAGCCTTGGGAAAGCCATTTTAATTACCATTTGAATCTAAAGGGAGTGAGATGATATCAGACCCAGAGGTCGGATCCTGTGAAATTAAATAAACTGGGCTGTCAGTATAGATGAACCACTCACATATGACCACCCTTCTAATTTGTAAGACACACATACACCATTGTTCTTTCTGCCAAACCAAGTTGAAGCCATGTGGTCCAAAAATGTGGGAGAACCAGATTAAAATGCAATTGGGAAATATTTAACACAATAAATAAAAATACAATAAAATATACATAAGATTAATTTGTGGTTTTCTTTTCTTTTCTTTTTTTTTTTTTTTTGCTGAGGCAATTGGGGTTAAGTGACTGACCCAGGGTCACACAGCTAGGAAGTGTCTGAGACCAGATTTGAACTCGGGTCCTCTTGACTTCAGGGCTGGTGTACCACCTAGCTGCCCCGAATTTGTGGTTTTCTAAGTCAATGTCAGTAGTGAGGATCTATTTCTACTTGAGTTTGACACTACTGAAGTAGCTCAACTCCCACATTTTACACATAAGAAAGTAAGTTGAGAGAAGTAAAATGAGGCCCTCAAGTCACATAGCTAATTACAAGTTCCCAGATGTGTTCTGAGGTACTATTGTGCTTCTTTTATACCCTACATAGCATCTTGCAGATATTCAGTCACTGAGACAAACAGCGTTAATTGACTTTCCTAGGGTTATAAAGCTAGTAAATATCTGAAACTGGATTTGAATTCAGAAAGATTTGTCTTTCTGATTCAGGCTTGGTACTCTAACCACTTTTCCACTTAGCTGCCCACGTCTTGCAGGTAATCAAAAGTTTAATTTGAACTCTCCAAGGTCACTCAGCACAGGGTGGCTTAATTAAGAATGTATATGCACATATGCCTCAGTACATAATGTGGAATTATACATAAAACAATTTATTTGGGTGTCTTTCTGTAGTTAAAAGTAAAACTTGATTCAGAAAAATAGCAAAGTTTTTGTTTTCCTTCTTTTTATCCCTTTTTGATCTGATTTTTCTTGAGTATGATGAGTGTGAATATGTATAAAAGAATTGCACATGCTTTAACATATATTAGATTACTTGCCATCTGGGGAAGGGATAGAGGGAAGGGAAGGAGAAAAATTTGGAACACAAGGTTTTGCAAGGATGAACACTGAAAACTATCTTTGAATATATTTTGAAAATGAAAAGCTATTAATAAACAAAAAATAACAAGTGGCCACATAGTTAAAAGAAGAATGTCACAATATATTAAAAATGACAACTTTAAAACTTTTAAGGATAGTCTGTAGAGAGATATATACAAATACTACTAAGTCAGTTAAGGATTATTTCCAATATACAATAAGCCTACTTACTCATAATAATGCATCATGAATAAAAGTCTTTAATATATGAAAACTAATTTTTAGACACAGAAGCTGAAGGCATTTTAAAGCACTACTAACTTTCCTGAACCCATGGTTTTAAAAAACTGCTGATTTTAGACTTGTTCTCTCTTTATTTGTATGATATTAAAAGTCACAAAGAAAGACATTACTTTGAGGTTGTCCTCAATAAGAATAATGTATTCATTACAATAAACTGAATTTATAAGGTCCAGATTACTAACATTTTACGGTCAATGAATAGCAACAATGAATAGCAACAAAATTAGCTGCACTATAAACATGAGTTGAAAAAAAAGTTTGATCAAAGTACATTTAGTTAGCTCTCTTTCCAGAAGAAATAAGATACCTATTCTTTTGCTCTAGAGGCCCCAGTATCTAGTCAATCAACAAAGTATTACACCTGCATGCCTAGGGCATCAGATGTAAGAACAAAAGACTTTTTACACAGAGCAAAGTATAGGCAATTGCAGAGGAGTTTCACAAGATCTTCATAGTAAATGACATCAATAATTAATTATTTTAACAGGATGTTACACTCTTCTCACCAAACAAAGAATATTTCAAGACTATGTTGAAAGCACTTTAAAAATCCATGTATTCATAGCACCATTCAAACAATGTTTAGACAGAAGTCCGTAGTATGAAATGTCTACAGTACAGGTTTAGGCTTTTCACTATCATGAAACAGGGCTGGGTTAGGTCAAGTGGCTTGAGAAAAATGTGTATAAAGTCTTGGCTCAAAGAAAGGCAGATCAGGTTTACAAAAAAAAAAAAAAAAAAAAAGCAAAAGCAAACTTTCACAATGATAGATAATGCCCCTAATTCTTGCCAAATTTTTGACAAGTACATACCAGACAAAATGCCAAGCTAGTGGTTGATATGTAGCACCCTGCTAAAATAATTAGTTCATTTTAAGCCTAGAGATTGATATAATGGCTCCCAAGGTCCACATGCTTCCCTACTTTTTAGCTCTAGGAAATTATGAGAGGAAATTATGAGTTTAGTCACAATTGCTTTGAACCACCAATTAAGAAAATATTTAGCATCTGACCAGAGGTTGAATTGTCAGTCTAACTTTATGTTTTTATTGATCTCTAATTAATCCCCAGACTCTTTGGTTGAGGCAAAAATTCAGTTTTCTAGAAAAATCCAGGTACTGAAACAACAGATGTTATAGCATCTGTGGTTAGAAAGGCACACGGAGAAGTTGGGAAAAGAGTTGACCTTTTCCTGGGATTTCACTCAATCAGGGTCTTCTATAACAAGGTGCCTGTAAGACTAATGACTTTCTTCTATATCTCTCTTCTCTGTCATGGTTCAGTCCTACTTTTGCTCTACAGGAGTTTTCTGGAACATTCTTGGTCCAATCTTCATCCCTCATCAACTCATTTGATAATTTATAGATGATCCCTAAGTTGTGACCAAATGTGCTTAGACTTTATGAACATAAGTTTTTGTACAGTATCAGTACAGTTTGAAGAAAGTGATTTGGGGACTCTTTCTATATTTACTTTGCCCTCAGGTTCTATATCTGGGAAGTTTATGACTTCCTAAAATATACTACACAGCCTTTTAAAAAGAAAATTTTTTTTTCATTAAGTTCAATGATTCTTAAAGTACATCTCTCTCTAACCTATTTCACAGATCTGTTGTTTTTGATATCGTATATCTTATATTTTCTTGTATTATTTTAATCTCTTGATTTTGATCTAATATTTCTTACTGGCTCATACTTTCTCTTCTAATCTACTTACTCTACCTTTAATTCTTTAATTCTTTCCTGAAGAGATTTTTTTTTCTCCTTTGCTTTATTTCTTCTAAATATCTGTAAGGTACTTGTGGGAAAATCCATTTTTTCTTTGGGTATCTGCTTGCAGTTGTTATGGAATCAGATTTGCAATAAGTTTTAACACAATACTGGATGGTCTTTTCTTTGATTTTTTTCACCACTCCACTTTTAGTTCCTGATTTGGGATTTTGTGTCAGGGCTAAGTTATGCCCTCTGTTACATTTCTGGGTGTGATGATTAACTTTGCTTAGTTTTAGCTCAGATCACTTGTGTTCTTACACTGATCTCTACTACAATGGTTTGGCCCTCTAGATCTTTTGAGCTTAGCCCTAGGTTTCAGTGCCCTCTTCAGCAGCTCTAGACAGTTTTTAAAAGTTTAGAGTCCTTGGGACACAGATGTCTCAGTATGAATACTGAGTTGAGCTGATCATTGTCAGTCAATGACACCCTGAATCTCTGATTTTTCCAAGGAAGTCTTCTGTTCTTGCTGCCCTTGGACACAGAGCCTTGCAAACTACATATGCCTTGTCCTGGGTTGGTCTGTGAAGTCATGGAGCCATTTTGGCTTGGGATGGAGGACTCTCTCCTCTGGCCTCTGGCCTTTTGACTGGCTGTTGGTGCTCTTCTATGGTGGAAGATGTTAATGTAGTCTCTCATTATATTAATCATTATTTGATCTGATGCCAACTTTAAGGTTTTGCTGAAAAAATTAAGTAAGAGCTGAACAGGCTATTTCCCATTCAAGCAACTATATAGAGTTCTATTGTAATAGTTTAACTGAGAGGTTAAAAAAGACCTGAACTAAAATGGTGGCTCTATCAGTGGAGGGGGAAAAGGGACATATAAGAGATGTGGAAGTAAAAATGATAATACTAAGCAATGGATTGAATATACAAAATGAGGGTAAGGAGTCAAGGATGATACCAAAACTCCAAAGCTCAGAAGTCCTGGGTGACTAGGAGGATAGTGATGTCCTTGACAATTCAAGGGTAGATGACTAAGTGGGAAATACTTAAGAGTTCTGTTTTGGATATGTTGAGTTTAAGATGCCTAAGATCATATGCAATCTATTAGAGAAGCATGATTATAACTCAGGAGAAAAGCTCAGGCTGAATATGTGCCTCTGGATGTCATAAAAAATAATGATAACTGAATCCATTGGAGATGATGAGATCACCAAGTGAAACAGTATAGGGTTAAAAAAGAAGGGTCCCAGAACAGAGGGAGGACACTCATTATGAGCAGACATGATATCAGCACAGACTTGTGCTTACATTAATATAGGGCTCTCTCAGATGAAGATACCCTGCTAGTGCTATCTCATACCTTCTCTGCAACTTAGTCTTAGAGAACTGAATAGAGCAATCATATGACATAGTAATAAAGCCCTCTAACATCCTAGTTACCCTTCTCTGGGCACTTTCTAACTTCTCAAAGTCTTTAAGTATAGCACCCAAAACTGAAAGTCTTCCAGGTGATGACCTGGCAAGGGCAGGATACAGTGTGCTGCTATCATCTCCCCTTTTTTGGAAACTGACCTTTCACAATTCAGCTCAAGATCACATTAGGTTTTTTTGGCTTCTACAATACAATGCTGACTCATAATGAAATTTCAATCAATTAAAACACCCATATCTTTTTCAGAATTACTTTGTTCTATCATTACTCCTCAATCTTATATTTGTGGAGCTGATTGTTTTGGGAGGGTACTCAAGTACAAAACTTCATATTTATTGCCATTAAATTTCATTTTTATTAAATTCAGGTCAGAGATGTAAAATATATAACTTGAAAATGTGGTCCATAACACTCAACTACAGTTTGAATCAGATTAAAATATAATTGAAAAATATTTAACAAAATAAATAAAAATATAATTAAACGTAAATAACCTCATATTTTAAAAGTAAATTAAAATGTGGCCCCTGAGGATCCTTATATACAGATTAGTGATCCTTGCTTCTATTTGAATTTGATATCACTGCTATAGCTTGTCAAGATTCTTTTAAATCTTGATTGTCATCCACTGTTGTTAGTGATCACACACATCTTTGTGTCACGAGCACAACAGCATCTATACTTTTATCCAATGCATGGCTAAACAGAGATGACTAGAATAGTCAAGTGGAAAGTTCTTGTCATACTCACATTGAACAATGAATAGCTCTTTGAAAATGGCCATCTAACCCATTCTATATCCAGCAAATTATATTTCTATTTAATCTGAATCTCTCTACCTTCTCCTCAAGAATAGCATGAGAAATTTATTTAAAAACCTCAGCTAAAATTTAGACAAGCTAATACATGTGGCATTTTCCTCATGCAGTAGGCTTTGTAATTCAATTTGTAATTAAGAAATGGGGCTAACTTGATATGATGTATTCTTGAGAAAGCCATGCTCATGAATTTTTTAATTATTACTTTCCTTTTTATATGCTTCCAATCAGTTTTTTCATTAATCTAGAATTTTCTAGGAGATCAAATAGTAGATTTTTTTCTTTTCTAAAAATTAATCTCTAGTCTTGTGGTACTTTTTCTGTTTTCCATCCTTCCTGAAAGATCACTAACAATGATTCTATAAAGATCTAAAGCAATGGTATCAAAGTCAAATAGAAATGGGGATCACTAATCTATATATATGGATCCTTGGGGGTCACATATTAACTAGTTTTAAAAAGTAAAATTATCTATGCCTTATTGTATTTTTATTTGTTAAACATTAACCAATTATATTTTAACTTGATTGTGGGCTGTCATGTGGTCAGTGGGCCCTGTGTTTGACCATTCTGGTCTAGAAGTTTGCAAAGCACTTTACTCTCACAACTCTACAAAGTTAAAGATAAAACAAGTAAAAAAATTGTTTTTTTTTTTAAACTCTCATTTTACAGATGAGGAAACTAGAGCTCAGAATGTTTAAGTGACCGTCCTCAAATAACAGATCTAGAATTGCATCAGAGTTGTGAATCAAACCAAGGTAAAAACAAGTATTTTAACCCTCATTTTACAGATGAGAAAAATTAGACACAGAAGAGTTAAATTACTTGCTTAAAAAGGGAACTAGGAAGTATCAGAATTGAGACAAACACAAGGTCTTCTAACATCAGATCTGAGATTCTTTTCTTTTCAGCACGGCTTTCCTTAAATGTAAGTCCTTGCACTTTAAAATCCAAGTATTAGAGGGTTATAAGTATGATTTGATACCTGAAATAATATGGGTAGAAATGAATTATAAGTTCTTTTTTTAAGGACATAAGAAAAGACAGAGATCCATAATGGATGGGGCAGCTAAATACTTTAAAAGTTGTTCTAAATATTATGTGATTGATAAACATATTTATTAAATAAGTATATACTAATTACAATTGCTATAAAATTATTATTTTTTTTTAAATTTTATTTGCATAACATATGTGTGGGTAATTCTTCAACAATAACCCTTACATAGCTTTACGTTACAAATTTTTCCCCCAACTCCCCACCCCTCCCCTAGATGGCAGGATATCCACTACATGTTAATTATGTTAAAATGTTGGTAAATCGAATATATGTATACATATTTCCAAACTTGTCATTGTTGTGCAAGAAAAATCTTGTCTACACAAACGATATATCAGATAAAGGAAACACAATGTAAGCAAACATCAATCAAGGAGTATGAGAATGTTATGTTGTGGTCCACATTTCACATCCCTCTCTCTGGGTGTATATGGCTTTCTTCAGTGAACAATTGGAGGTGGTTTGAAACATTTCATTGTTGAAGAGAGCCATGTCCATCAGAATTGATCGTCATATAGTACTGTTGTTGCCGTGTATAATGATCTCCTGGTTCTGCTCATTTCACTCAGCATCAGTTCATGTAAGTCTCTCCAGGCCTCTCTGAAATCATCTTGCTGGTCATTTCTTACAGAACAATAATATTCCATAATATTCATATACCATAATTTATTCAGCCATTCTCCAATTGAAGGGCATCTATTCAATTTCCAGTTTCTAGCCACCACAAAAAGGGCTGCCACAAACATTCTTGCACATATGGGGCCTTTTCCTTCCTTTATGATTTCTTTGGGATAGCTATAAAATTATTTTAATTATTTAAAATGCTATACTTCCAAGAGTAGAATAACCAGACTATAATTCCTAAGAGACAGGATCACAAATTTATAGTTGCCAGGGATCTTTGAAGACATCTAGTCCAACCTTCTCATTGGAAACTAAGTCCAGAGAAGTTATCTAATTTGACCAAAGTCATATAAGTCACAAAGGGAAAGGTTGAGATTCCAGAGCTTGAAAATGAAACAAACAAAAAAAAAAAATTCCCTTACTTCAAAACCAGTGTCCTTGCCTTTTTTTTTTCTCCTGAGGCAATTGGGGTTAAGTGACTTGACCAGGGTCACACAGCTAGGAAGTGTTAAGTGTCTGAGACCAGATTTGAACTCAGGTCCTCTTGACTTCAGGACTGGTACTCTATCCACTGCACCACCTTGTTGCCTCCAAACCAGTGCCCTTCCTACTACGCCATGCTATCTCCCTGCTGTAAATAAACAATATAAATGGAACTAGCCTTGCAAACCTAGCCCTAAAAAAAGATCAGCACAAAATCTTGGTAACTAGAGCATGGCAATTTGCATATAGATCATAGTACCATAATTAGAAATAGAAGGGAAGTGGGAAATCATTTAGTCTAATATTATTAACAAACAGAAGCATCAGGGTTTGAATATAAAATCTTTTGATTCAAATTCAGCATTAAGTTAACATAGAATCATATTATATGCATCTGAACCATGCTTTGGTAAAAAGTATGGTGGGAGGAAAATGGGAAAAAATGTTTACAATCTTATTTCTCAAATACGGAACTGTAATTTGTAAATTTGTAAAAATGAGAGTCATTCCTCTATTGATAAGTGGCCATCATATGAAAAAAAAAGCTCTAAATCATTAATAATTAGAAAAATGCAAATTTAAACAATTCTGGAGTACTACTTCATACTTATCAAATCGAATGACACAGCAGAAAAGAAAAAAAATGCTAGAGGGATGTGGAAAAACAGATACATTAATGCACCATTGGTAGTAGAGTTGTGCAAAACTTTAGCTGTTCTGTAGAACAATTTGAAATTATGCCCAAAGAGCTAAAAAAGAAAACCGGTGCAAACCCTTTGAGCCAACAACAATACTAGTGATACTTTCCCAAAGAGATGAAGAGAAAGGAAAACAAGTCATATTTACAAAAAAAATTAATGGTAGCATTATTTTTGGTGGCAAAGAATTGGGAACTTGAAAGAATGTCTATCAACTGGAGAGTAGTTAAATAGGCTGTGGTATATGTAATGGAATACTATCGTGTTGTGTTGTAAGAAATGATGAAGGGTATAATTTAAGAGAAACATGGGAAGATTTAAATGAATCAATACAAAGTGAAGTGAGCAGAACTAGAAGAACATTGTATATAATAAGAACAATATTGTAATGATAATCAACTGTGAAAGACTTAGTTATTATGATTAATGCAATGATCCATGACAATTCCAATGTACTTATGATGAAAAATTATGATGAAAAATTTTTAGAGAAAGAAGTGATAGACTGAGTGCAGATTGATAATTTTTTTATTTTTAAATTTTTCTTGCATTTTTTCATACTGTAGTTATTGTGGAAATGTTTTGCATGACTTCACTCTTAAAATGGGCATCATATTTATTTCCTTCTCAATGGGTGGTCAGTGAGAAGATAGGGGTGAATAGAGGGATAAAATTTGGAAATGAAAACAATTTTTTAAAAAGTATGGTGGGATATATCTGAGTCTATACTACATCCCAAAGAGATCAAAGAAAAGGAAATATTTTCCTACATGTACAAAATGTTTATAGTAGATCTTTTTGTAGTGGCAGAACTAAAAATTAAGAGGATATCCACTGATTAAGGAACAGCTGAGCAAATTTTAGCATACAGTGTTTCACTACTGTATTATGAAAGGAAGGTTTTAGATAAATTTAAGGAGACTTGCATGAATTAATGAAGAGTGAAGTTAACAGAACTATGGAAATAATTTATACAATAATAATCATGAAGAAAAAATTTTCAAAGAAAGATGATGGATTTAAGATGCAAAATGAGACATATTTTTGTATGTGGACATTCAAAGTTAAGAGTTATATATATATTTCCTTCATCTGTCTTGAATATTTTTTCAAGTTATAATTTTTCTTCTCTTCTACTGTAAACATGGTACTATGTTCCTTCAATAATTTCAGCTTTTTTTGTGGCTCTTTTTTCCTCACCCTATTCCCTTTGCTAGTATTCTTGTTCATTAGTTTTTTTAAATTTCATTTTTGTATCCTCTTTCAAAAGAGGATTTCTCTTACTCTCTCCATAATCCATCTTCTCTTGCAATCTACTCTAATCCTCATTCTCTGATTTCTGTACCCTAACTAGTCTCTATTCTCTGTATTAAGGCAACTAAGTGGCATAGTGTATAAAGTACCAGATGTGGATTCAGGAAGGCTCATCTTCCTGAGTTCAAATCTGGGCTCAGATACTTACTGAAATGGACAGATCCAACCCTTCCCCTCCTTAGGTCAAGGAGCCTAGGAATTCCTTAATGGTATTTGCTCAGTAAGGGTCCCAGGAATGTTTATCTCACAAGGAGCCTAGGAATTTCCTGAGAGTATTTACTCAATCAGGGTCCAAGGATTGTTTACCTCACACAATGAGGGAAATGGGTTTAATCCACAGTATGTTTGCCCAAACTTAATAAGAAAAGTATTCTATTGCACAAAGATAGTTTGCTCTGATCCAGGTGTGTTGACCCAGATGATGTATCAGTATTTTACAATGTATACCTCAAATCCTGTTACTTCTTCATTATATTAGTAAGAAATCAATGTTTAACTGCAAAATTATGGGGGGGGGAGTGGTCAGTGCTCTTAAAAAACTTGTGGCCTACCAGGCTCGGGGCTGAATCCTTCTAGCTTGTCTGGGGGTTCAGTCGCCGGGCCTGGCAAATAAACGCTCTCTAAAATTTCAATTACTCGTGACTGTCCAGTGATTTTTCACCGTGGATACCTCACTTACCAGCTGTGTGATCCTGGGCAAGTCACTTAATCACCTTTGCCTCAGTTTTCTCATCTGTAAAGTAAGCTATCGAAGGAAGTGGCAAGCCACTATGCTCTCTGTGCCAAGGAAATCCCAATGGGATCAAGAAGAGTTGGGCATGACTGAAAAATGACTGAGTAATAACAAAATTCTTTGTAATTCTAATGGACTCATAAATTCCAAGATATCTATTCTGAGCTCTCTCTCATCTTGGCAGTCTGTAGAATATGTCCCAAGGATTCCCTTTTTTTCCACTGTGCCTCACTGCCAGAACAAAGCCAATTTCTACAAGTGACAGAGAAGACATTTCTATGGTAGGATTCCCCAGTCCTCAAATATGACTGATTATACAGCCCATCACTAATCACTATTTTTCCTCTGATAACCTTCTTTTCTCCATTTTATTTGAAATCTCCTCCCCAGGGCCATGGCTTCCACCTTCAAGTGTTTCCAAGAGTTCCAACTCCCCAATTTATGAGGTAAGACAAGCGGTATTGATGGGATATAGGGGTTTTAAGCTGCTGTCCAGAGGAGTCTCAAAAGAATTTGTAGGCTTAGGCCATCTCCAAATCAAGAAGTAAAGATTTTATTATTCTGTTGGCAGCAGGCTAAGTTCCAAAAGGAAGTTTAGTGATTAAAAAGGAGAAAGACTCGGGATAAGTTCCTTAGTAGAATTTGCTACTAGTAAGGGGGAAGATACAATAAGATGCCATAAGAGGAAGAAAAAAATGCTATAAAGTAGGCTAAATTCCTAAAGAACTAGCAACATCATAAGGTGGGCTAAATTCCTAAAAGGAATTAGCCAGAATGAGGCTTAGTAAGCTGTTTCTAAAAGGAGTTAGCCACTAAGTGAGGAATCACTAAGTTCACTTATAGGAAAAAAATAACCTCAGGGTTGCTATCTATAGCTTGGTCTTCTGACTGGATAATTTTGTCAAAGCAAGGAATTGGACAAGGAATTCAACTGGGGTCTAATGCAACAAAGGCCCACTTAAGAACAAAAAAAAAGGCTCACTTAAGGACAAGATAATCCTGTCAATGCCTCTCCTAGCTTGCCTCAGGAAGTAGCTTGGGAATTCAACTAGAGTCCATAACAACAAAGGCTCACTTAAATTCAACAAAACCCTTCTCTATATCCCTTCCCATGGCTCACCTAGCTACCTAAGATCTTTTTTGCTGGGGTCTTAATTCATCCCATCAGTATTTTTAAGCAGCAAATCCCTAGACATATCCTACAAAAAGTCCTCATCTCCGTTCCAGAATGTCTCTTCACCCATCGAAGCCTTCATTAGTAGAATTCTCACTACTAAAGCAAGACTTTCCTTCTCCCTCCCTTTTCATTTATTCTCCCTACCTGCTCTCCAGTTGGAGCTTTTCTTTCTGAGACCTCAGGGGATACCTTCCATTCATTGTTAACTATCAATTTCACACATGCACATCACATACTTTCAATCTTTTCTGCTCTCCTCCTCCCCTTCTTACAAAAACAAAACAAAACATTGATTCACCAGCAAGTAGGGTGACAGAACCTGGTTCTATGAATAATGCCCCAGGCTTACCTCTGTTCCACACTGATTTCGGACAATACCTCTGTTTACATTTAGGAAAAAAGTCTCTTTTGGTCTCAAGGAAATAATTAAATGTAACCAGTGATATAATATAACAATGATTTTTGTGGTCCCCTGATTTTAGGGGGGCTTCTGTTCTAACAGTAAGTCAGTAGTACTAAATTTTCTGGTTTTGGAGTCTGCCTTAGATTAGGCCACACTCCTAATCTAAGAACAATCCATCTGATTCTGAATAGACCACTCCTTAGTTCATTACTGACTGTCAGATAGATAATCTGTTGGTCAGTGATAACCAAATTCTGGAGACCACTCCTCTGGACCATAGAATTAGCATGTCAAAATAGCATGTCAATTATAGAAAGCTGGATAAATATGGGGGTATGGAGAAAGGATCATAAATTCTGATAAGGAGCTGGGAGACACTAAGTCTAAGACCAGAAAGACATGCCCAAACATTGGAGATAAACTATCTGGAGGTTTATGACTCTTTGGAATGATAGTGGCCATAGCTCCACAGCCCTAATTATCTCAGTCCTAATGGCCAGGAAGGAGAGTTGCCACCAAGGAGACTGAGGCAGAACAATTCAGGGAAATTGGGGCTGAACAATTTAGGGAAACTGAGACAGGGGAACTATGGCACAACACTCTCAGGTTTAGTGGAGAATCGGACAGTGTCTATCCCTCTTCCATTCCCATACATACCAAGTCCCATCTTGCTCCCTCTGTTTCTTAGTTCTTTGGTCCAGCATCAGCATTTCAGAAAGCTGTCAAGCTAGTACTACAGAAGTGATTTTTGTAATTTGGTTTTTGGAGATTCTAGAAGCAGAGGGTGGAAGTTTAATGTGGTGTTGAGGTCTATTTCTAGGCTCAACCCATGTCCTGCATCTTTCCCTCTGTCATTGGCTCTTCTGCAGGCTTCCATAGTCTGGTGTGCTATAGAGTTATATTATTTGTCTTGGTTCAAGGTTAGAGTTGGGATCTCTACTGCACAGGAGACCAGGATATTAATTTGGGTTTTGTCATGAGTTTATGTGTTAGTACTGCCTTGTGTGTTTCTACTGCAGTTACACTTGCCTAAGATGTAGGGGAAGAGTGCTGAATCAACTCAGTTATTAATCAGTTTACGGCTTAGTTTGTTTTTCTAATCTTCTTTTGGATTCTGATTGTCTTCAATCATAGAGAGAGCTTAAGTTTCTTTATCTTTGGCACACAATTTCTGTTGTGGAGAGGATGGCAGAATCAGAAAATGTCTAGCAATGGAAAAATCAGCAGCATTTTGAGGAAAAGAGAAGGAAAAAACTGGCATTAATAGTGAGGAGTTAAGGAAAGTTAGATTAAAGATCTCTTCCATACTAGCCATGGAGGTAGGGTAGGAGAATTATAACTGAAATTTGATATTATAGGGAAAAGACTGCTCTGGGATACAATTTAGGGACTAGAGACTATGATTCTACTTTAAGCTCAGCCTTTCACTATAAAATTAATTGAAGAGCTTATTTCCTCATGCTCCTTCAGTTTCCTGATGTGATTAAAACGAAAGAATTAACAATACAATATCTGACATCTGCCAACCTTAGTAATAATCCCCAAGTTTTTCCCACAATAGAATTGTATATGTTTATACTCTTCATATTTTTTATCCAACAAAGAAAACCCCTAATAATAAGCTGATCCATCCTACAACCCCTTTGAAGTATTAATATTTGAGGGAGTAAATTGTGAGGAAAAACTAAAGTTCCAAATGGTCTTCTCCCAATGATCTTTGGACTGAGTGGGATTTATAGGGCCAATTAAATTGTTTGAGGTCATCTACCTCCTAGATCAGAATGTACTAAGCAGAGGCCCCAGTCCCTGCTGATTAGTTACAAACGAAATCTCTGCACTAGACATCAATCATACTCTCCTGTCTGTTTTCTTCCCCACTCAGTTTCTGTTCTCATAAAGCCCTGGGAGCCAATAAGGTGAGATAATGCAAATTTGTCTCCAGCCTTGATGCTAGAAATTTCAAAATAGATCTGTATCTTTTAACACTGCTATTGAAGTAATATTAATGACAATTACAGGTTTAAAAAGTTTAAAAGCACAATAATATATTTTTTGACTTTACAGAGATCAAAAATGAATTGCTGCTTATTGATCACTAAGTTTTTTAACTTCTAAAATTCTTTGGTTCTAAAAAAGTTAAGAAAAACTTAGGAAATCAAGGTAAAATATTTCAGTGTTTAGTTCAGTCTTATATTTTAACATTTTCAACAATGATCCAGAAGAAAAGATGAATATCTTAAAATAAACTGACCCATAATACAAAGTTGAGATATTTAATACTCACAAGAGCAAAAAAAAAAAAAATACCCAGAGGCCTTACAAGATAGACTTGAGCCAAAAATAACAAAGGAATTAACCTGGGAAAATTAAACTACTATGAAAACAAATTAGAAAGTCAGTGTAAGATAGAAATCTAAAAAGTGCTCAGATGAAGGATATTAGATGCAGAATTGAAGAGACTGCTCCACAATTAGACAACAATGCAGTGTTAAAGTTCAAAAACCTGGAAACAAAGTCATCTGCCCACAGCTCTCTATGTATTCTCCACCTCTCCCCTCTATAGTAGTTATACCACAGTTTGCTACTGCCACAGTCATTAGCTGTGAATTCACTTTCCTAAATTGCACTATAACAATTAATTCTAATGTCCATTTGCAAAGGGATTAATTTGTTCTCCTCATTCACAATCACACTGTTCTTAGTCTTTAGGCCAGTCAAAATCTAAGCTTGGTATCCCAGACTGGCCACTATTCATTGCTTTTGACCAAGAAGCTTATCACTTTGTTAATAACACTTGTTGGGCATCACTCCTATGCCAGGAACTATAAGGAGACAGGAAAGAAATAAAAAATAAAGATCATGATCTGTTTAAGAGACTAGAATGAAAAGCCTTTATAATTCAATTAATCAGCACTTGCTAAATGTCTACTAAGTACCACGCAATGTCTAATTTGCTATATGCTACAGAAAGTATGATAAAAAATATGCCAGTATGTTATGATGGTACATTACTAATACATGTAAAATGATACATTCTAGCAATCTCCCATGACTAGAATACATTCTCCAGTTGCTAGATGGGAGAGAAGGGATGTCTCCTAAATGAACAGCTCTACTGTTAGATGCCATGGCAAATAGGGTAGAATGTGACAGGGAATCAGCAGGAAGAGACATTTTTTTTCCTCCACATGCTTTACCTGGCTTCTATTCTCCATAACTCTCAAATTCTGACTGTTTCCAGGGCTCAGTGTTTAAAGCCTCTAGTGGTGCAGCCAGTTTTCAGTCCAACCAATTGAATTGCTTCTTATGGTTCAATCAGAATATTCAAAGTTAGAAAGGGATCATAGATGTTAATGTTTTATTACAACATCCACACCTTATCATAGATAACTATATTAATTGACAGAGGGAAGGGAGGTATAGTGGAATAGAAAATCATTCCTCCCTTACACTTATAAATGAAATTGGATTCCATGAAAGGAATCTGAGGTACCAGGTTTTCAGTAGTGACTTATTATTTTTATTGATAATAATGGAAGTACAATTGTCCTTCACCTCGAGTTGATATGTTACATAAGTATGAAAAAAATGGCTCTTATATTACAAAGTCTAGATGAACAGTTGGATTCATTCACATATAAACATAAGAAATTCATTGTAAAGGCAACAAAATTTTAAAGTCACTTGGGATCAATATTTTATGTGTCTTTAAAAATATATCAAAGAAAGAAAAATTCCAAAGTAATAACATCATCAAATATCAATCCATTTTCCATTTTAAAAAGAATCTTTATTGCAATAATAAATCAAAAATATTTGACAAAAACAGTTCTCAATTCAGTACAGCAAAGCATGGTTAAACAGATTGCTGGTATAGAGAATATAAAATTAATCTGCCTGCTGTTTGTTGATCACAAAATAGTTTTTCCAGGGATCAAAAAACAGCATAAGATAGATTAAAGTATTTAGTGTTTTCACAGGGAATACAAATACAAGAAAATAAAAGAGTATCTGTCCTCAAGAAGCTTCATTCTAATGGAGGAAGTCAACACAAAAAAGAGAGGTGGAAAGGGAGATGGGTATATGGCATGGTGTAAATATGGCTAGGAAACAGCATGAAGACTTGGTTCCAGGATAACACTAGGTTGGGAGTTCCAAAGGAACCCTTCAAATAAGGGGCCTCCTATGCATGTTTTAAGACTATAGATTTCATAATAGATGTTCTAAGTATGAAAATCAAAAGTTATTAAATGGAGAAATATATGCATCCCAAAGGTCTTCAATGTCAATGAATATGCCACATATAGAATCCAAAGAGAAAAATTCTATATATAAAGTGAAGCTCTCTATATATGATACTTTGCACTTCATATTGGACTGATTGCATCAAACAAGACTTTCTCAGCCTAGCAACTGATATAGGAAAAAAAAAGTGAATGAGAAGTACCTATTGTATAGATTATGACATTTACAAACAATAAGATAGGTATTATAGTTAATAAATACTTCAGTATCTATATCTTACAGGCAGATAGTGAGCTGACCCAACATGAATAGGAAGAAATATAGCTGAATCTCATTTGGGAATCTCATCTTAAGTTTTTTCCTGCTACAAGAGCCTGTCTTTTGAAGGAAGAAGAAATTCAGCATATATCAGCATATATTTATTAAGCACCTACTAAGTACAGAGCAAGCACTGGGGAATCTATGTATAAAAATCAATTTAGAAGGAATATAAAAGACAGATTAAAAAGGAGAGAGAATGAAAGTAAGAAGCTCTACTGGAGGCCACTGAAATACTGGAAATGTAAACTTGTAATAGGATTAATGATAGTTTTTTTTTTTTTTTTTT
>JAJPUD010014397.1:0-40795 GCA_023553655.1 Myrmecobius fasciatus | reverse complement strand
TCTTTCTAGCTGCTAGCAGAATCTTTTCCTTGGTGCTATACTCCTGACATTTAGCCACGATATTCCTTGGGGTTTTAATTTTGGGGTCTCTTTCAGGAGGTGATCGGTGAATTCTTTCAGTGGTGATTTTGCCCTTTGATTCTACAATCTCAGGGCAGTTTTCTTTCAGGATTTCCTGGAAAATAGTGTTTAGATTCTTTTTTTCATCATGGCTTTCAGGAAGTCCAATAATCCTTAGATTGTCTCTCCTAGATCTATTTTCCAAGTCAGTTGTTTTTCCTAGGAGATAGTTAATATTTTATTCTAATTTTTCATTTTTTTGTTTTTGTTTAACTGATTCTTGAAGTCTTATTGAGTCATTCACTTGCATTTGTTCAATTCTTATTTTTAAAGTGTTGTTTTCTTCAGTTACCTTTTTAAGCTCCTTTTGTAACTGGCCAATTGAATTTTTTTGTTCATTGCACTCTTTTTCCACTTCACTAATTTTATTTTTCAATAGATTGGTGTCTTTTTCATATCTCTTTTGCAGGGCATCATATCCTTCTTGCAAGATATTGTATCCTTCTTGCACTAATTTCAATTTATTTTCCCATTTATCCTCCAGCTCTTTTATTAGGTTCTTTAAGCAATTTTCCAGAAAGGCCTTTCGAAAAGGGAACCAGTGATGGTCCTTGCTGATTTCCTCTGGAGTTTTGTCTAAAGGAACCTCTTGATCTGGGGTCTTCTCTTCTTTCTCTTTATAAAAGTTGTCTATGGTGAGAGCTCTCTTTTGCCTCTTCATTTTTTTTAGACAGTGTGGATATCTCTTTTTTCCCTACCTTAAAGAGATTCAGGATTTTTAGCCATAGCAGAAATGACTGCTATTTACATTCAATTTAAGTCAGTCAGGATCCAGTGACCACATGGGGCTTAGGCTAGGTGTGTGAAAATTGTTAAATCCTTTAATCTTCCACTGATCTAGTCTATTTTCTACTATTATATATAAAAGAAGAGCTGTCCATTTGCTTTACTTTCTCCATATGATTATGTAAATACAGGTCTGGATAAAAAAACACACAAATATTATGTGTGTGTGTATATATGTACACATATATACACATAACATATATAGTAAAATGTATCAAACATAATTTCTACTATAAAATTAGTGCTCTCTACTGCTGCTTACTTTTTTATTTCTCAATCTTTCTTCCTTTACCCTCAGGTCATTGTAAAACTGATTCAAGTAATGTTCTTGTACTGGTCATGTAAGGAGGCTGCTTTGATAATTTTGACAATACATTAATTTTTGACTGATATTATTACTTTCTGACTACATTGAGGTTGCTGCATAATACTGTGCCTTTCTTTCCCCCAACCTCTCTACCCCCCAAAATAAGGCAATCAGTGAAATATTAAACAAATACACAGAATAAAGTGGAAGGAAGTTTTGAAGTAACAAAATCAAACACAACAGTTTTTCTACCATGTGGAATTTAACATACACTTTTAAAACAAACTATATATAATAGAAATTCAAATTGTGGATATATATTACTCTTTTGACACTTTGTATATTAAAATTTTCAATTTTCTTGCTGTTTCTTAAGTTTACATTAAAAAAAATAGAGAGGACAGCAATGAATCATATAACCTGATTGTGGACATAGTTTTCTGTTGCAAATAGGGCAGGACCTGATGATTAGAAATAAATCTTGAACTTTTTAGAGTTTAGGATGAAAAGATTGTATTTTTAATGTAAATTCTAATAGGAAGTCAGTTCGTTGAGGGGATCCAAACTTTTTAAATTTTATTTAGTTTTTACTTTACATAATAGGAGCTTAATAAATTCATGTCAATTGATTGGGAGGTATATTTTCTTTAAAGTCTTAGATGTAGTTGAGAAATAAGTTATAGAGGGTCTGGTTTAAAAATAATTAAAATGAATCTCATAAAATTTCACAAAATACTGAAAATAGTGAAAAGAACTTCAGGAGGTTAGGAATTCTACTCTGCCCAAAACATTTTAATCCTTTTCTTTGGAAGGTGGAAAAGAAGCAAGAATTGTTCTTCTATACTTTCTTTTTCTTCTTTTGTCTGGTCCCTGAAGGAGAGGAAGAATATTGTCTCTTCACCTTTGCAGAGCACTGTGATTCAAGACTCCAATTCTAGCAAGAAGAAATATCCCTTATAATGCCTAGGCTAGATATTGATTTGTCAGATAATTCAAAGAGAATGGATCCTTCAGAGAAATACTTTTGTATCTTTAGTTTTTTTGTTTGCAATTAAATCTGCATTGTATATAAGTCATTTTCCAGAGATTTTCATTTGTACTAATAAAAACATTTCCCCACAAATTTTTTGGGCTTATAAGTACTCTTGAAATTCTATTTTCCCAGGTTTTGTGGACTTTTCCAACCATTTTAGAGAGCCAAAAGTTAGAAAACTGAATTTTACCCAGTAATACAACTATTTCCCAAGGTGATCAGGGACAAAGGAAAAACATGTAAATGTTATATTTACAGCAGTTCTCTTGGTTGTGGCAAACAACTGGAAATTGAGGGGATGCCCATAATGCTAAACAAGTTGTGGCATATAATTGTGATGGAATGGTATTGTGATGTAAGAAATGATGAGCTTGTTGATTGTATAAAATACAACATATTACATATAATATATATATACAAAATAAAATATTATATAAATAAATAAAATAAAAAATGAGCAAAAAAAAAAAAAGAAATCCCAGTCTCAGTTTTTCTTAAGTAAATCTGTTGGTTTAATGAACTTGCCTCATATTACTTTGGCATTATATTGACCACTTGGCAAAAAATTATGAAAATTTGCTTGCTGCCTTCACAGAAGGGACAATTATGGCCCCACATCTCTTCTTGGAGCAAAATTGTTTTGTTTGTTTATTTCTAAATAAATATATTTATTTTTAATGCACATTGATTTATGAATCATGTTGGAAGAGAAAAATCAGAGCAAAAGGGAAAAACCATGGGATAGATGAAAAAAAAACACAGAAAAAAGGAAGTGAACATAGTCTGTATTGATTTACATTCCATCTCCTTAGTTCTTTTTCTGGATGCAGATGACATTTTCTGTCCAAAGTCTATTGGGATTTCTTTGGATCACTGAACCACCAAGAAGAACCAAGTCTTTCAGAGCTAATCTTCATACACTTGTTGTTATTGTATACAATGTATTCCTAGTTCTGCTTATGCCACTCAGCACCAGTTCATGTGAATATTTTTAGGCCTTTTTAAAATCAGCTTATTCATCATTTTTATAAAACAATAATATTTTATTACCTTCATATACCACAACTTATTCATCCATTTCCAAATTTATGGGCATCTACTCCTTTCCAATTCTTTGCTACCACAAAAAGAACTGCTACAAACATTTTTGCATATACGAGACATTTCCCCTCCTTTATGATTTCTTTGGGATATAGACCTAGTAATGGAACTACTGGGTCGAAGGGTATGCAAAGCTTTATAAATTTTTAACCATAGTTTTAAATCGCTCTCCAGAAGGGTAGGATCATTTCACAACTCCACTAACAATGCAATAGTGTCACAGTTTTCCCACATTCCCTCCAACATTTGCCATTATCTTTTCCTGTCATTTTAGCCCATCTGAAAGACATGAGGTGATACCTCAGGGTTGTTTTCATTTGCATTTATCTAATCAATAGTGATTTAGAGCATTTTTTTTCATATGACTATAGATGACTTTAATTTCATCATCTGAAAATTGTTCATAACCTTTGGCTATTTATCCAATGGGGAATGACTTCTAGTCTTATAAATTTGATACAATTCTTTATATATTTTAGAAATGAGACCTTTATCAGAAATACTAGATGTACAATTTTTCCCCAGCTTTGTATTTTCCTTTTAATCTTTTTTTCCTGTTCGTTTTGTTTGTGCAAAACCTTTTTAATTTAATATAATCAAAGTTGCCCATTTTGCTTTTCATAATGTAGTCTTTCTTTTGTCTAAAGTTCATCACTTCTCCAAATATCTGATAGGTAAATTATCCCTTGTTCTCCTAATTTGTTTATGGTATCATCCTTTATATCCAAACCATCAAACCATGTACACATTTTAATCTTATTTTGCAATAGGGTGTGAGATGTAGGTCTATGCCAAGTTTCTGACATTATTTTTCAGTTTTCTCAGTAATTTTTGCCAAATTCTTATTCCAGAAATTTGAATTTTGAGGTTTATCAAATACTAGATGACTATAGAAATTGATTATTGTATCATGTATATCTACTCTATTCCACTCATCCATCACTCTATTTCTTACCCAGTATCAAATAGTTTTGATGACTGCTGCTTTATAATATAGTTTTAACTTTGGTAATGCTAAGCCACCTCCCTCTGCGTTTTCTTTATTAAATTCTTTGACATTCTTGGCCTTTTGTTCTTCCAGATGAATTTTGTTATTATTTTTTCTAGTTCTATGAAATAATGTTTTGGCAGTTTGATTGGTATGGCAGTGAATGAGTAGACCAATTTAAGCAGAATTGACATTTTTGTTATATTAGGTCGAACTACCCATGAGCAACTGATATTTTTCCAGTTGTTTAGATGTGACTTTATTTGTGTGAGAAATGTTTTGTAAGTATGTACATATTGTTCTAGGATTTTCTTGGCAGGTAGACTGCCAAGTATTTTATTTTTTCTACAGTGATTTTGAATGGAATTTCTCTTTCTATTGCTGATGGGCTTTGTCAGTAATTTATAGACATGCTGATGACTTGAGTAAGCTTATTTTACATGCTGAAATTTTGCTAACGCTGTGAATTATTTTCAGTAGATTTTTGTATGATTTTCTTGAATTCTCTAAATATATCATCATACCATCTGCAAAGAGTGATAGTTTTATCTCTTTATTGCCTATTCTAATTCCTTTAATTTCTTTTTCTTTTCTTATTGCTGAACTCAACATTTTTAGTACAATGTTGAATAATAGAGGTGACAATGTGCATTCTTGTTCCATTCCTGATCTTATTGGAAATGTGTCCAGTTTCTCTCCATTATAAATAATACTTGTTGGTTTAGATAGAACTGCTTATTATTTTAAGGAAAGTTGCAGCAAAATTACTAATGATAGATGAATAACAATAGATTTTTTTTTACTTCTCTTGTAGCCACAGGCCCAACATTTTCATTTTTATTATGTGGTATACTTTCTCTTACCCATTTGAATATGTCTCTTAATCAGTATTTCATGTCTGTGTTAAAGACAGAGTAAGAAAACCCTAGAAATAGTGGGAGTCTTCCTGTCTGTAAGCACTTTATGCATCCATTGTCATTAACTCTTTTTTTTTCTTTGTCTTACCATACATTTCAGATATCAGACAATGATAAGAAACATTCAGAAAGAAATGAACCTGCTCAATTAATTCCAAACAAGGACCAGACGTCTTCCTTCTTTCCTTCTCTTCCTCTCCATCTTTATACAGTAAAGAATAAGGGGGATTATCTCATTTTCCTCCCTTTTCCATATTGACAGAAAAAAGTATATTATTTATTATACTTTATGCCAAAATATCTCTGAAAATATCTGATAAAAATAATATTTTTACTCAAATTTCTTAAACTATATTTGTTATTCCTCTTCCTTCTTCTTAATAATGTAGGCCTCACTTGAAAAGTTTCCAAAATATAGCACTAACTTACTATTGTATCATATATATATATACATATATATATTCCTTTGATAGAAACTTCCCCATTTTCCCCCTTAGAAATATTTAGAATGACTTTTACCCTTTCTTTTATTCTCCCTTCCATTTTCTCGTCTACCTAGTATTCTTCACAATACTTGTCTTACTTTGTTGTCCCCTGCATTCCATTTTATTCTTTCTTTGCTATTCACTTTGTCCTCTCCCTTCTTCTTGTAGCTACTGTCATTTGGATAATCATCCATTTTAACCTTTTAATTGCAAGTGACAAAACCAATAATTCCTTTCAAGTTGATGTCTTGGCTTGGGTTTGCTCACATCCAAGCATATTCATTTAGAGGCTTTGTTTGATGTGGAGATCTTTTCTAGACATTAACATGATCTGAGCTTGTACATTGATTTGTCATCAATCTGCTTATGTGAGTACATTTGAAATGAATTGAACCTGGGAGAATAGTCTTTCTATGAATTTATATTGTGGGTCTTTATAAAGCACCAAATACTTTATGATGAATGTTGATTTGTCAGTCTGTAGTAAGATAAAACACAGAAGTCTGTGCATACTAGTTAGAATTCCCTAGTTTCTAAGATAGTAAACATATATGTGGTGATTTGCTTATGTTATATGAATATAAATAGGAAATAAATCTTACCTGATAAATACTGAATAGTTTTGTCCATCATTCACTATAACAGTTGTATTAATGGTCTTCACTTCTTCATCTCTATCACACAAGAAGTTGTACTAAGGAAGAAACAAATAATTTACATGAAATAGTTTCCTTTTATATTAAAATTATGAATTTGAGATATGATTTTTGGAGAATTCTGGATAGGACTGGATAAGTGAAATATGGAGTAAGAGAATAAAAGTTGAATTATATTCCTATTCAAGAGAGGTATATGGGGGGGAGAGGTCACAATATTACATTTTTTATAAAAGTGCAAAAGATCAGTTTTACATTTTTATGGAAATATAACATTTTAAAACTTCTTTAATTGAAATGAAATATAATATTTATACCATGTTGTATATTGTATACTGTTGTGAAATATATAATATATTTACATTATACTTCCAAATTCTCATCTACTCTGTATTTTGAAAGAAATTTTCTAATACTTGGTTTTAAATGTATCTTTAAATACAGCCTACAGTCTATATTATATGTTGAACATCAGTGCAAAATCTAAAATGTATAATTTCAAAACAATGTATCATATTTTATTTCTTTAAAATTATTTATTGAGGGGCAGCTAGGTGGTGTGGTGGATAGAGCACCAGCCCTGAAGTCAGGAAGACTGAGTTCAAATCTGCTCTCAGACACTTAACATCCTAGCTGTGTGATCCTGGGCAAGTCACTTAATCTCAATTGCCTCAGCAAAAAGCAAAAAAAAAATATTGAGCATTAGTAATATACTAAATTTAAGGTAAAAATAATATCATATATTAGGCAGTTAGGTGGCACAGTGAACTAGTTAACAAGGACTGTTCCTTGTTAAGCCTGTCCTAGTTAGGGCTAGACTAATTAGGAAGAGTTGAATTTGATTCCTGCCTCTGTTATTATTACTTATTTACTCTTGGACAAGTCACTTAACCTTTCAGGCTCCATTTTCCCATCTTTAAAATGTGGATAATATTAGAACCTACTTTATATGATTACTGAGGAGATCAAATAAGATAACATATGTGAAGCATTTCAAAAATGTTAAAGTGTAATTTAAATATTAGCTGTTATTAACCACTGTTATTTTATAGCACTTTGCCATGTATAAGAAAACATCTTGATTAACTATCTACTAGTGTTTTATCCCCAAAAGTTCTGAAAAAGATATAAATATATCTATGTTAATATATAAATATTTATATAAGCATATATTTATTTATTTCATATAATTTTATGTGCATATGTTGTCTCTCTCAGTAGGATGCAAACTTCTTATGGGCAGAATTTTTTGTCTTTGTCATGCCAGGACTAGCATAGTGTCCAGACCATATTTGGCATTTGATAAATTCTTGATGGATTAGTGTTAACATTTTGATTAGAAAAGATCTGGGTTCAAATTCTAGCTCATTTACTACCACATGCTTATTGATGAGTCATTTAATTTTTCTAAGGTTCAATATCCTCATTTGTAAAATGAAAGTAATGATATCAGAGGTACCTACTCATAGGACTCTTATAAGGGTCAAAGGGAACATATATTAAAAAAAAAACTTCACAAACTGAAAAATACTACAAAAACTAATCATTTTTATTCCATTAGGTTATGAGTTCCTTAAGAGCAGGGACTGCTCTTTTTCTATCCTTAGCACTTAGTACAATGTCTAGAACATAGCATGTAACAAATTGTTATTAATGGATTATTTTTATTAAAACAAAAACTTACCTGTAACTTCTTTTTTAGTCTTTTTAGGATTAATATTAGTTAGACTAAGCATATTCTGAGAAGAAACTATAAGGAGTTAGGAAGGACAACTAGATGGTAATATAGGATAATTTAGGTGATTCACTTAAAAAAAAAGAGGCAAAAATTTAAAAAGTTTATTTCTGGTGGTCGATTAAAACTCAATGACACTATAACTTTGGGACTTGTCTTTGTTATTGGTAAGTAATAATATAAATTAATATTCTTAAAATAAAATTTTATAGCACTTAATATAAATAGACATTGTTTAAATATTATTTTATTATTTTATCTAGAAGCTACTCTAACATAATTTATATTTAAATTTTATATATGAAAATAAACTATAATATCATTTAAAATAATTTTAATATTGATCAATATATTCAGTCTTACAAGGTCATAAAACTTTTCAGAAAAATGCAAAAATACTATTATTGTAAGTTAAATCAATATAGATACTCAAGGTAAGTGATTTAAGAAAATCTCATTACCATTTAGAGAAAAAAAGTGGCAGAGAGTGGGCCAATTAATACAAAAGTATTTATTGGGTACTTATTATATCCCCAGAACTGGGAACCTCAGCAGTAGTCTTAGCTTCCATGAATTCTGGGAAGTGATCTGATTCATAAGTACTATAGAAATAAACATTATGTCCATTAAATCAGATGGGATAATAGACAGAATGGCAGATTTGTTTTTTGAGGATAGGCTTCAAGTCCCAGTTTTGTTGCTTGCTACCCAAATTAGTGGCCTAAGATACACAATTCTGGACTAATTGCTTTTCTGATTTTCATTCTAGGGATTTTGAACTTCAATTTATTTTACTTTATTCAATTTTTATTAATTACAATTTTTATTTATTTCAATTTTATTTTATTTTCAGCTTATCTATTTGTTATAGATATGTCCTCATTCTAACACTCATTATAAAGAGAAAAATTGCAGCAAATTTTGTTTACTAGTCTATACATTGAGAACAGTAGGGTTTGCATTACAATAACAACAAAATACAAATAATATTGTTTTGTATAAATGCAATTTAAATTTTTTACAATAGCATTGACACAAATAAATTTATTTGCATATATATGTTAGTGATAACAATAACAATAGCAACAATAACAATGGGAGAATCAGTATGATGTATAGGATAATATCTAACACTATAAATTGTAAAACAGATACCAATCTGCATTAATAAATTGAATTTTCTCATTTGTAGTTCCCTTTAGCAGTGGAATAGCAAGCACATTTCATCCAATCCCAACAGAGAAACAACAATAACAATGATTGATTATAATTGGAATAACACTCAAAAATTATACGCACATATATGCACTCATCATTATCTGTCTGTCTGTCTGTCTATTGTATCTTCAAATTCTTAGTGCAGCTTTATTTTTGCTTTACTGCAGTAAGACTTTGGGAATAGCCTGTATTATCTCTGTTGAGTCCCAAAACAACTCTAAAAGGCAGACATTACAGGTGTTACTATCTTCATTTTACAAATGAGCAAAATGAATCTCATTAAGGAATATGCCCCATTTTCTTATGACTAATAAATGTCAGAGGAAAAATTGAAAATTTCATGATGAACATTATTTTCAGAGGTCTGAGCTTACTTAAAGGCCATTTGAAAAATATCATTGCCCTTTCAAGTCCTTGCTTAGGACTAGAAAATATGAATACTGTATGCAGATCAATCATGAATATGTATTTGTGTGAAAATTATGATGGAGATTTATTCACTGCATGATTATCCTCTTCTAATAGATGAAGAAGTAAGGGTGAATCATGGAAATAAGTGGTGCTGTCAGAAATATCAAAGATTCAAGATATTAGAAAGAAACCTCCGATATCATCTTGTTTATCATCTTTTAAAGAAATACACTAATCCATCTTGGGCTAATGAGATATTGAATCCCAAAGAAAGACACAGATTCTTTCTTAACTCAACCCACTAGTAGTAATCCTTAAAATTAGACATCTTTCCTATCTGAATCCATTCCTATATTTTTTTTCTGTCCCACTCTATCAAAAGGGATGAAGACATATTATCACAGGCAATGCTAATTTTTTGCTTCTCAAATGCTTCTTACCCACAGCCTAAAAAACTCCACTGATGTCAATATGTCACCAAATATCTCTAAAAACAGAATGACCAAAGTACAAAAAGGATTTTGAAAGGTGAAAAATAGTCATTATGTACATTTAAGGAACATGCTTTGAGGAGCAGTCTAATCTGTGAATTTTGGAAATGACTTGATTCATGTGTACTATGGAAATAAACAGTATGCTCACTCTCTATAGTATAGTAAAAACTGTGATAGATTTGATTTCTGAGGACAAAGCTTTCATCCTAGTTCTGCTGTTTGCTAACCAAGAAAGTCAGATAAGTCACACAATCTATATCACAAGTTTCTTCTATGAAAAATAAAAGACATGGATTACTTGGTTCATAAGATTTCTTAGCTCCAAATCTATGTATTTCTGGTTTTTAAAAATGCCATCATCTCATAGTTGTTGAACCATAGAGACTGATGTCACCATGTAGCATGAATACCAATTATTAGGACTATGTGTAATTATTTCATGAGATGGTTCACAGTGCTTCCTTGAATAAAATATAGGTAGAGTAGGAGTATATTGTAGCTCAGTGAATAGACAATAAGATATTGGGTTACTTATTTATATATTAATTATTTATTATCATTTATTTCTCTACCTGAACAAGAAAAAAGATATAAAGACATGAGAGGGATTCAACATATATTGGGTTTACCTGAAAGACTAGTGGAAATTATTGAAAGCAAGACAAAGTTGAAATTATTTATGGAATAAAAATACTGAAAAGACATTATGAAGGTATCATAAAGGTCATTTTCTACCTATTAAACTGGTTAAAATGATTGAAGGGGAAGTGGCAAATATTGGAAGGGATGTGGAATAATTGGGACATTAATTCATTGTTGGTGGAATTAGGAACTGATCCAATCATTTTAGAGAGCAATCTGGAATTATGCCCAAAGAATTATTAAATTACCTTTACCCTTTGAGCAACACCATTACTAGGTCTATTTCCAAAGATGATTAAGGGAAAAAGAAAGTAACTTATTTGTCCCAAAATATTTATAGCAGTTCCCTTTAGGATGGCAAAGAAATGGAAATGACTATCAATTGGGGAATGGTGGAACATATTATAGTGTTTGCATTTTAAAATTTTATTTTAATTTTTCCCACTTGCATGCCAAAACAATGTTGTTTTTTGTTATACTTGTACATTCTCTTTTACATATTTCCTTACAAATCATGTTAAGAGAGAAAAATTCAAACAAAAGGGAATGGGAAGGAAAAAAAAACAGGAAAAAGGGGGCAAAACACATGGAGACTTAGCATGTGTTGATTTATATTCAGTTTCCAAAGTTTTCTCTCTGTATTTCCAGAATTTATTGGCATTGCTTTGGATCACTGAAGCACTGAGAAGAAGGAAGTCTGTCATAGTTGATCATTGCATAATTGCACAATTGTTGTACAATGCTTTCCTGGTTTGACTTGTTCTACTCACCCTTAATTCATGTAAATTTTTCCAGGTCTTTTCAAAACCAACTTGTTCATTAATTTTTATAGAAGAATAATATTCCATTCTTTTTACCAAGCATAATATTCATTCTCCAATTGTTGGGTATCTACTCACTTTCCAATTTTTTGCCACTAATAAAACAGCTGCTATAAACCATGTTGCACATGTGGGTCCTTTACCCTCCTTTATGGTTTCCTTGGGATACAGATCCAATAATAGTACTACTAGGTCAAAGAGTATGTACAGTTTTATAGCTTTTCTGGCATAGTTCCAAATTGCTATCCATAATGAGTGGATCATTTCACAACTCCACCACCAATTCATTAGCATCTCAGTTTTCCCACATCTCTTCCAATATTTATCATTATCTTTTCCTGTCATTTTAGCCAATCTGAGAGATGTAAAGAATCTCAGGGTTATTTTAATTTGTATATCTCCAATCAATAGTGATTTAGAGCATTCTCATACTACTATAGATAACTTTAAGTTCTTTATCTGAAAATTGTCCATTCATATTGTTTGACCATTTATCAATTGGGGAATGACTCATATTCTTAAATTTGACTCAGTTCTTTATGTATTTTAGAATTGAAGCCTGTATCAGAAAACACTGATTGCAAAACTTTTCCCCCAGCTTTCAGCTTCCCTTCTAACCTTGGCTGTGTTGGTTTTGTTTGGGCAAACCCTTTTCATTTTAATGTAATACCCACTTTGCATTCCCAAATGTTCTCTAGTTTATTTTTGGTCATGAATTCCTCCCTTCTCCAAAGAGCTGATAGGTAAATTATCTCTTTCTGTCTTAATTTGTTTATAATATCTCTCTTTACAGCTAAATCATGTACCCATTTTGATGGTATGGGGTGTGAGTTGTAGGTTTATGCCGAGTTTTTGAAATATTATTTTCCAAATTGCCCAACAATTTCTGTGAAATAGTAAGCTTTAAAATAGATTTTTGGTCTGGTACTGTCCTTTGTATTTTTTTTTTCATTAATTCTCTTGATATTCTGAATTTTTGTCCTTCCAGATGTTTTTTGTTTTTATTTCTTCTGGCTCTATAAAGTAATTTTTTGTGAGTTTGACTGGCATGACACTGAACAAGTAGAGTAATTTAGGAAAAATTGCCATTTTATTATATAGTCTTGGCCTACCCATAAGCAATTCATATTTTTCCAGTTGCTGAGATCTGACTTTATTTGTATGAAAAATATTTTGCAATTGCATTCATATAGTTCCTGGGTTTGTTTTGGCAGGTAGACACCCAAACATTTTATTTTGTTTACATTTATTATTAATGAAATTTCTCTTTCTATCCCTTGCTGCTGGACTTCAATAGTAAAATATATAATGTTGATCATTTTTTAATATTTATTTTATATCCTGCAACTTTGCTTAAGCTGCTGATTGTTTCAAGTAGGTTTTTTTTTTGGATGAATTCTCTAGGATCCTTTAAAAATACCATCATATTATCTGCAGAGAGAAATAGGTTTGTCTTCTTATTGTGTACTCTAAATCCTTTTATTTTATTTGTTTATTTTCTTTTCTTATTGCTAATACAATATTGAATAATGTTGGTGCTAAAGGGCACCCTTGTTTCACCCCTAATATGGGAATGCATCTATTTTCTCCCCAGACAATGTTTGCTGGGGGCTTTAGCTAGATGATACTTATTATAAGGAAAACTCCATTAATTCATATGCTTTCTAGTATTTTTAATAAGACTGAATACTGTACTTTGCCAAACAATTTTTCTGCATAGATTTAGAATTTCGTATGATTTCTGTTGATTTTGTTATTGATATGGTCAATTATGCCAAGAGTTTTCCTTATATTGAACCATTCCTGCATTCCTGGTACACTTGGTCATAGCATATTATCCTGCAGAAAAGTTATTGTAATTTTTTTGCAAATATCTTATTTAAAATTTTTGCATCAATACTTTTTAGGGAAATTGGTCTGTAATTTTCTTTTTTTGTCTTGGCTCTTCCTGGTTTAGACATTAGTGCCATATTTGTGTCATAGGAGGAATTTGACAGGATGCCTTTGCCTATTTTCCCAAATAGTTTACATAGTATTGAAATTAATTGTTCTTAAATGTTTGGAAGAATTCACTTGTAAATTCAACTAGTTCTAGAATTTTTTTTCTTAGGGAGTTTATTGATGACTTGTCAATTTCTGTTCAGTGTTAGTCTTTTCATCAGAAATAAATGAAATTCACCTGTTTCATTGAATGTTCATCTTTTCCCCTGAAAGATAATGCTTAATTTTGCTGGAGAGTTGATACTTGTGCTGGATGGACAGGGTCAAATCCTGAATTATTCTGGGGTTCAAAGGCTCACTATTTGCCTTTTGCATTTGTGTTGGATGTCTTACATCTATTCTGCTGATCGACTGGCTTCTAACCAGGACAAAGTAGCTAACACTGCTGTATTTTGGCTGAGTCTCCTGGTAGATTCTCCAGTTCATGGATGCTACACTGCCCTGGGTGCCTGTGCTGCACCTGCACTTGATTGCCTCTCCTCCCTCACACTTCCACACTCCTTTGAAACAGACATCTTTTGAAGTTCTTCCAAAATATTTTCCTCTGGAAATTTGTTACCCTCCAAATATTTGTGGGGTTTTTCATGCTAAAACCAGTTTAGAGGCTTGCTCTGGTGTTAATCTGAGGGATGTCAGGAAGAGTTCAGATAAAGACCTGTCTACTCTCCACCATCTCGGCTCCCCCCTCACTTGTTCAATTTCTTTTTCTAAAATGGGGTAATTTAAGTAATTTAATTACTCTTCTGTTAATAAAGACAATTCATATTTTTGGAAATATTCATTCATTTTAAGTAGATGGGCAGATTTGTTTGCATATTGTTGGAAAAAATAGCTCCTAATTTGTAAAGGGTCGCAGATAATGGGGAACCCTGGGTGAGGTATAAGATTCTTTAGTCCAGTAAAATAAACCCTGCTGATGTTTCTGATTTCGCTCCCAAACACCATTAAGGACATCTCGGGCTTCCTGAGAATACAGAGGGCATGACGACTTATGTTGTAATTAAAGCCGAGTTATACTGAAGTGGCAAAGAAACATCTGCACACAATAGCAAGTTGTTTATGTGGTCCCATATGTGCAGTATCCTATAGTCAGTGCATGTGCCGTGTGCTATAGTTATGCAAGTGTATTTATATATATGAGAACCAGAAAATTTTGAATAAATGGACTACAATTTGACCATTTACATGAGTTCTACCCCCTTAACTCCTCACCTATGATCAAGAATTTTAATATAATTGACATGTAGTGGACTTCCTGCCATCTAGGGGAGGAGAGGGGACTGGGGGGAAAATTGGTAACAGAAAGCTTTGTAAAGATCAATGTTGAAATACCCATACATATGTTATGTAAATAAAAAGCTTTAATAAAAAATAAAAAAATCCCTTATACCCCAGAGAAAATGAGCTTTGTTGAACTTTTCCAATCTATCTTGAGGTAGAAAGTGGTTTCATTTGATCAGACTCTGTTCAGAGGCTTGGTTTTGTGTGTTTTTTAGGGAAACTGGGAAAGCTTAAGCAACTTTTTGGCTTCAATCCACCATCTTGAATCTGTCTCTGGAACCATGGTGTTTGCTTTTGATAGAATACTACTGATAGAAGAAAGGATGAACTCATTTCATCACTGATCTTATTGGGAATGGTTCCAGTTTATTACCAATACATATGATGTTAGCTGATGGTTTCAAATAGATGTTACTGACTATTTTAAGTAAAAGTCCATTTATTCCTATACTCTCTAGGGTTTTTTTTTTTAAATAGGAATGGATGTTGGATTTTATCAACTGCTTTTTCTGCATCTATTGAGATAAACATATTTTTTGTTAATTTGGTTATTGATATAGTCAATTATGCTAATAGTTTTCCTAATATTGAACCATCCTTACATTCCTGGTATAAATACTACTTGGTCATGGTATATTATTCTGGGAATGACTTTCTGTAATCTCGTTGCTAACATTTTATTTAAGATTTTTGAAACAGTATTCAGTAGGGAGATTGGTCTATAATTTTCTTTTGCTGTTTCCATCCTACATAGTTTAGTTATCAGTACCATGTCTGCATCACAAAAGGAATTTGGTATGAGTCCTTCATTCCCTATTTTTTCATATAGTTTATATAGTATTGGAGTTAATTGTTCTTTAAATGCTTGGTAGAATTCACATGTAAATCCATCTGGTCTTGGGTATTTTTTCTTAGGGAGTTGATTAATAGTTTGTTCTATTTCTTTTTCTAAAATGGGACTATTTAAGTAATTTATTTCCTCTTCTGTTAATCTGGGCAATCTTTATTTTTGTAGGTATTCTTCCATTTCATTTAGGTTACCGAAAGTCATAATCTAGACATAAAGAATGACATTATAAACAAATTAGAAGAACATAGGATAGTTTACCTCTCAGATCTGTGGAGGAGGAAGGAATTTATGACCAAAGAAGAACTACAGATCATTATTGATCACAAAATAAATAATTTTGATTATATCAAGTTAAAAAGGTTTTGTACAAACAAAACAAATGCAGAGAAGATTAGAAGGGAAGTAATAAACAGGGAAAATATTTTTACATTCAAAGGTTCTGATGAAGACCTCATTTCTAAAATATATAGAGAATTAACTCAAATTTATAAGAAGTCAACCCATTCTCCAATTGATAAATGGTCAAAGGATATGAACAGACAATTTTCAGATGAAGAAATTGAAACTTTTTCTAGTCATAGGAAAAGGTGCTCCAAAACACTATTGATCAGAGAAATGCAAATTAAGACAACCCTGAGATACCACTACACACCTATCAGATTATCTAAGATGACAGAAAAAAAGATAATGATGAATGTTGGAGGTGATGTAGTAAAACTGAGACACTGATACATTGTTGGTGGAACTGTGAATGGATCCAACCTTTTGTAGAGAAATTTGGAACTAAGATCAAAAAGTTATCAAATTGTGCATACCCTTTTATCTAGCAGTGTTTCTACTGGGGTAATATCCCAAAGAGATCTTAAAGGAGGGAAAGGGACCCACATGTGCAAAAATGTTTGTGGCAGCCCTTTTTGTAGTGGCAATGACCTGGAAACTGAATGGATGGCTGAATAAATATGGAATATTATTGTTTTGTAAGACACGACCAGCAGGATGATTTCAGAGAAGTTTCAGAGACTTACAAGAACTGATGCTAAGTGAAATGAGCATAACCAGGAGATCCTTATACATGGCAACAACAAGATTATACAATGATCAATTCTGATGGACCAGGTTCTCTTCAACAATGAAATGATTCAGACCAGCTCCAATTGTTCACTGATAAAGAGAGTCATCTACACCCAGAGAGGGGCCTGTGGTAACTGAATGTTGATCACAATATAACATTTTCATGCTTTCTGTTGATGTTTGCTGGCATTTTGTTTTCCTTCTCTGATTTTTTTTTCTTTCTAGATTTGATTTTTCTTGTGCAGCAAGATAACTGCATAAATTTGTATAAATGTATTGGATTTATCATACATTTTAACATATTTAACTTGTATTGGACTACCTGCTATCTATGGGAGGGGGTGGGGAGAAGGAGGGAAAAATTTGCAACAGAAAGTTTTGCAAGGGTCAATGTTGAAAAATTACCCATGCATATGTATTTTAAATAAAGAGCTTTAACAAAAAAAGAAAGGATGAACTCACTGATCTTGGAAAAACTCAAAGTAATGAAGAGTGAAGTTAGCATAAGAAAAGATCATTGTATATAGTAACAGCAATATTGTTTTAAAAATGAGGGAATTAAGTAATTTTGACCATTATAAATACCTAATTACTGATAAAGGACATAAAAAATAAGACAATGTATACACCTGGAGAAAGGACTCAGAAATAAGAGCGTGTATGGCAAAAATTACATTTCTATGTGTGTATATGTATACATACACACATGTTTACATATATGCATGTGTTTATATAAATGTGTGTATGTACATGCACATATAAATGTAGAAAATGTGTGTATTATATATATATATATGACTCATTGGCATATACACAAATATAGACGCACAAACACACACACACATACAAAGGTATGTGTCACACATATGTCTTTTTGTATCTAATGATAGTGTTCTTGGATGTAGGAAGAGAAGAAAAGGAAAAAAAATACATGATAATTTTTTTTGTGTATTTGAAAGGTATATCAAGTTGTGCTTAGTAGATTTGGAGTTTTATGTGCAATCATCTTTTTTATTGTACTGTTATGGAAATGCTTACTTTATTCCATAAATTAAAAATAAAATTAAAAAAGAAGGCATGGCTAAGTTTTTCATCAGTGTTTCACTATGTTTATTTTTCTTTATTTAGATAAATTAACTTACCTGTAAAATGCCATTTTCAACAAATAACTGAATAAAAATATTTCCCATTGTGGCTGTGTCATTTTTAATAAAAAGAAGGAGTCCATGAGATTTATAGGTCTGAAATTCGATGGAGAAAGTATTTTGTAGCTTAAGAAGCACCCCTTGAAATTCTAGATAAGAGTCACCAAAATACTGCACGTAGCTGAAATCTGTGGAAAGAGACAGAAAAATTATTCATAATTGAAAATGCAATTGCTGAGTTTTCCATCTACCATACTGTTAACTCAATGTGTTCCTTTGATAGTGGCAAAATAGCTTAGTGTTTGTTTGTATAGGGAATGCCATTTCCCCCCTACTTAACTATTTATAAATACATTCTTATTTTCCCTTAGCACAGAAATGTATAATCCAAACCAGCAAATGATTTTTTTCTTCTCTGCAAGTCCTGAGCTCCATGATTCATTGTAAATTAGTCATTGCTTATCAAATAAAGTTTGAAGTATCATTTTGAGTAAAGGTGGTTTAAAAAACTTAATGAATCTTTATAATAATAAAAATCTATTTGGCTTATATTCTCTTTAAATATGTCATTAAGGATAGCCTTTAAATGTATGTATCCCTTTTCCTTTGACCTGTCTTTGATGAAATTATTGATGCTCCAATACCTAAACTCATATTTTAAAAAAGCACGTTTGTATTGTTTATGATATGTATCTATAATAAAATCATGATATATGAATGCAATGACAATGCATTGAAAATGTGCATTTTGTGGAATATAGGGTAGATCATTTTTTAAACCAAAATGTGTAACATATCAGCAACCATTATAAGTATGTCTTTCCTTTATAAAATTTCAAGCAATTGTTTTGAGCTTCTCAAGGAACTTTATTAACATTTAAAGAGACAATTTTTCTAAGTTCAAAACAATATTTGTTTTTCAACATTTTATTGATAATACCTTCATTTTCAAACAAATTTCCTCTTCCATTATCAATGAGTCATGTTTATAGGAAAGGAGGAGAAATAAATAATATTGATAAACATCAATTTAGTCTGAAAATATATGCAGTGTTGCATATCCAGTAATCTTCCACCTCTATATATCAAGTCAAATCAACAGCAATTATTTAATAGTAACTATATGCCAAGCATTGTGCTAGAGAAACAATGAAAGGCAACAAAGTGAAACAGAAGAATCACCAAACTGTCACTGTTCTCAAGGACCTTACATCCATATAGGAAACACAACATATGACATGATATGTGATATGATATTTAAAGTACAGCAATATACACTATGAAATAATAACATAAGGCTGTGTACATTAGAGGTAATTGCAGAGATAATATTTTAGGATTGAGAGCGACCTGGAAAATCTTGCAGAATGTGAGATTTTATCTGAGATTTGATAAAAACTAGAGAATTCAGGGTGTGAAGGCCAGAATAAATAATATTCTATGTCTGGGGGTATCCAGTAAATATTTATTTGGAGATGAAATGTTATACTTGAGAAGGAACATCAAATTAACCAATAACATTGAATCGTAGAGTATGTAAAAAGGAGTAAAGGGTGAAAAGATTGAAATGCTAAAAAAGAGCTAGGTTGTAAAAGCATTTTAAAAGTACATTGTTGGTAGAACTGAACAGATTCAATCTTTCTGGAGAGCAAATTGGAACTATGATCAAAAAGTTATCAAACTGTACATACCCTTTGACCCAGCAGTGTTTCTATTGGGCTTATATCCCAAAGAGATCTTAAAGGAGGAAAAAATGTTTGTGGCAGCCCTTTTTGTAGTGGCTAGAAACTGGAAACTGAATGGATGCCCATCAATTGGAGAGTGGCTGAATAAATTGTAGTATATGAATGTCATGGAATATTATTGTACTGTAAGAAATGACCAACAAGATGACTTCAGAGAGGCCTGGAGATACCTACATGAACTAATGCTGAATGAAATGAGTAGAACCAAGAGATCACTGTACATGGCAACAACAAGACTATATGATGATCAATTCTGATGGACATGGTTCTCTTCAACAATATGTTTCAAACCAGTTCCAATTGTTCACTGATAAAGAAAGCCATATACACCCAGAGAGAGCCCTATGGAATCTGAGTGTGGACCACAACATAGTATTTTAACACTTTCTGTTGATGTTTGCTTGCATTTAGTTTTCCTTCTCAGTTTTTTTTCTTTCTAGACCCGATTTTTCTTGTGCAGCAAGATAACAGTATAAATATGTATACATATATTGGATTTATCAAATATTTTAACTTATTTAACATGTATTGGACTACCTGCCATCTAGGGGAAGGAGTAGTGGGAAAGAAGGAACAATTTGGAAGTGAAAATTTTGCAAAGGCCAGTGTTGAAAATTACCCATGCATATGTTTTGTAAATAAAAATATTAAACACACACACACACACAAAGAAAATGTGGCATCAAGGATGATGCCTAAGTCATGGATTTGGGATACTGGGAAGATAGTGATATGCTTAGCAGTAATAAAGAAGTTAGAAAGAGATTTTTGTGGAAAAAAATAATAAATTCTGTTGTGCACAAGATGAGTTTAAGATGTTCTTGGGACATCCACTTGGAAATATCCAATAGGCAGATGGAGATGTAAGGCTAGAATTGGAGAAAGGTTATAGCTAAATAACTCAGAGTCATCTACAAAGTGATAATAATTGAATCCAAGGAAACTGATGAGATCACTGAGCAAGAAGAAGATAGAGGCCTAGAAGAAACTCTTAGATAATGGTCATGGTTTGTTCTAAGAATAAGCAAAGGAGATTTAGGTGTCATCAGTCAATTGGGAGAAGCAGGATAAAGAAGCTTGAAAACCTAGAGAGAGTATACTGGAAAATATGGTAATTGATTATGCCAAAGTATGTTGAGAGGTCAGGAATAATGTAAATTGAGAAAAGACCATCATATTTGGAAATTAATATATCAATGATAATATTGAAGAGAGTGGCTTCACCTGAACAGTATAGTCAGAAACAAGAATAAAGAGTTAAGAATAGAGTAGCAGAAATAAAAACTGAGTCACAGATTAGGGATGGATTTATTAAAGAATTTAGTTTTTGCCCAGCAAGCAGAGATAAATTTCTTTTCTTCAGGGTCAAACTTGGTCAATATAATTATGTAACATTCATCTTCATAATTTTGTTATTATTATTGTCTCCATTTAGGATGTTGTAGTTTCTATATAATTGTTTTCTTAGTTTTGTTTCTTTTTTTGTTTGTTTGTTTAAGCAATTGGGGTTAAATGACTTGCCAAAATATGTATGAAGTGTCTTCTGCTGGATTTGAACTCAGGTTCTCTTGATTCCAGGTCCCATACTCTATTCACTGAGATGTCTAGTTGCCCCATTCTGTTTACTTCTTATATCACATCAATTAATGTAAGTTTTCCGGTGCTTAATATTTTACATTTACCATATCTCATAGCACAATAATATTCTACTATATTTGTACCATCTGACACTGCCACCACTCTAGTGTAGGCCCTAAGTACCTCCTACCCACATAATTACCAGAACCTCCTGGTTGGTCTGCTTGCCTCAAATCTCTTCTCATTCTTATCCATCCTTCATTCACCCACTAAAGTGATTTCCTGAAGCACAGGTCCAATCATGTAATTCCCACATACCTGCCCCTTCCCCAAAATATAATCTAGTGGCTCCAAGTGGAATTTTCTAGGGAAAAATGCTTTGTTTGGCATTCAAAACCATTTGTGACCTAGCCTTTTCTTAACTCTCAAGGTTTATTAGCCTTATTTCCTTTCCAATTAACTTTTTGATCTAAGGACACTGGTAACTTGGCTCCAAGCATTTTCTCTGTCTGTCCCTACTGCCTACAAGGCTAGCTCTCTTTATTTCTGCCCACTGACTTCAATGAATTCAAGTTCCAACTAGATCCCTTCTTTTGCCTTGCTTTCCCCAAGCCCTCTTAATCTCATTGTCAATATATAGCTTTTAGATTGTAAAACTCCTATAGGAAAAGGAATGACCTCTGCCTCTTTTTGTATTCCTAGCATTTAGCACAATGCCTGATACCTAGTAGGCACTAAATAAATATTTATTGATTTATTGATATGTCACAATCATTATAACTGTCAATCCTCTCTTAGGATTAGTAATTTTTCTGTATGTGTGTGATCATTCCTTTCTGGTATTATTCTGCCTTTTAATTACTTCCAACTTCTATTTCCCTGTTGAGTTTGATGCAGTTATATTTAATAACAACAAAAATGGTGTGTGTGTGTGTGTGTGTGTGTATACATAACTTTCTATTATTTGTTTCAGGTAATAGTGAGGGATATTTGTTTCAGGCTCATCCCCATCTCTTCCTCCAAAGTTGAATAGTCTTTTTCTCAGCACTCCAATTATGAGAAATAATAAATTCCTCTCACTTTTTCTTTCTCCCTTCACTAGCACTTTTTAAACTTTATCTTTTGTTTCTTATCCTAAAACTATCAGAACAGAACAAATTGACATTTCTCTTCTCTCCCACAAGTCTTCTGTCTTCTTTGGCATAATTCTTTAAAGAACTTGTTTTTTCTCCCTATTAAGATGTCAACGAATCATCAAAATTTAAAACTGCATTCTAATTGCTAAGAATGAACAATTCTAGATTTCTCTAGACAAAGTTTCTTTTTTACTCTTGAATTTTCATTAGAAATGTTTGAAAGCCTCTAATTCATTAAAAATCCCTTTCCTCACATCCCCCATGGAATCATGTTCAATTTTGCAGTATAAGGTGTTCTTAGTTATCAGCCTTTGTCTTTTGCCTTTTGGAATATGGTATTCCAGTATATCTTCTCATTTTAAATAAAAGTTTGTAAAAGGTATGTGATCTTGATTGTGTTTCTTTGGTACTTGAAAACCAAATGTCTTAAACTAGTACTAGAGATATTGAAAAACAAATATTTGCCACAGTTGGGCTGGGTATTGGTACTCCTGGTAGCTTCTAGGGTTCACTTTAGGTTTCCAGTCACTTTGAGGAATTTTACATAGGATTTGCTCGTTATTTCTGTCTTTGGATAATGGTTCTTGTAGAATATCAATTTTTTCAATCCATTTATGATTTAGATAGGGTTTTTCCATCTGGTAAACTAAGTCTGGTACTTGCAGATAGGTTTTGCCTGTACACTTCTGACTGACTTTTTTTGTTCTGAGATTGATGAAGTGATTTATTGAATTTCTTTATTATTATTCAGTCTGGTGTTATTTTTAGGTATTTGCTAGAATAATAATAAAGAAAAAAATTATGTCTCCATTAAGGCACTGAGTTTTTCCAGGATATCATATTTCTAGGTTAACTAGAAATTTATTGTGACAGAAAAATTTAGGATTTTCTATAGTGATACAGATATAGTATTTGGCACAATAATAGGTGGTTAGTATTTTTCAGACTGTGGCCTTTAAGTTGGACTGATTTGGGAAGTCTTACCCATTGAAGGGAAAATTTTTAATATTATATTTTCATTTCAGCTTATATCACTTTTCATTAATATGTGTTATTACCTTATGCTTATATCACTTTTTATTAATATGTGTTATCTTTCCTATGCTACATAGAATTAGTGTTTGTCAGTCTTTATCATGCAAGAATATTGCATTATAGGAATGTACCTCAATTTGTTCATACATTCCCAATTAACGGTCACAGACTTTGTTTCTAGTTTTTTGCTATTACACTCATAGACACACACACACACACACACACACACACACACACACACACCCACACACGATGTTTCTATAATCATTTGCCATACTAAAGAAAATTTCATTCTCAGTTTCTTTTCTTTGGGATATGTGACAAATAACAGGATTACTAAGTCAAAAGTGATGAACAGATAATTTTCTCACATAATTTCAAATTGTTTTATATAAGAATTGGACCAATTAAAAACTTGACAAACCATATATTAGTTAATGCTATCTCTTAATTATAACCATTTAAATTGAGTTATTTGAACTATGGTCTTCAAGATAAAGTTGGGTGGAATCTTCCAATCCTAATGAAAATATTATGCATTATGAATGGTGACAAACAATGTTTATAAAGTACTCATGAAATCTAATACCTTTTTCATAAGGCATTGTCTTTCATTTTGTCTTTGAATCACTTTTGCCAAGCAATGTTATTTGTACTTTGAAGAGGATTAATAAAATCCTTCTTGAATCAAATAAAATTTGTCTGAAAATTAGGTATATGAAAAGACACAAAATATTCAGTTAGTAAGTAATTTGTAGATTAAATTTATTGCCTCTTGGCAAAAGAATGGAGCACTAAACCCCTTAACAAAAAGTGCAGGACTCAGCTATCATGGCTACCATCCCAATAAAGCAATGTATTTTATGCAATTGCTAGTGGACAACAAATTATTTTATTAATTGGTGTGAGCATCTCAATTACTTATATGGTTCTATAAACTGATGTTGTCTTTGTTTCTCAAGGCCACAAGTGTCATTTAAGGAAGGTCTTTTTGAAGCTACCATGGAAATATAGTTTTTTTTTCTCTTAAAGATTTTATTTATGTTATTCCCTTGTGTCTTATATAACAAGGGGTAAAATAAATAGCAAAATAAATAACAACAATTACAGTTGAATGAAGATATATACAAGTCCAAAGAAGTCTCTAATACTCTGAATCATTTGTGAAGAACATCATTGTGATTATTCCATCAGACTCAGAGATCAATCCACCTTATTCCACTTGTGTCTGTGTCCTTTCATAATTTTTCTATAGAAAGAGGAGGGGTGGTAGGGTGATTCTACTAACATAAAACATTGAGGAAGAAAAAAAGATAGTTGATGTTGAGAAGGTTTCTAGAATGATTGGAAGAGAGAAGAGAAAATACTTAGAAAGGCTTAAATGGAAGTTGTATATTTTGAATAAAGTGTTAAATGAGTGGAAAGACATGATTAAATAGATATAAAAGAGGATGATAGAATGAAATAGTGGGTACCTTTTATTCTCTCAAAAGAGGAGGAAGAAGTTATTCTTGTAGAGGTTAGGAAGCAATATTGATTATAAATTTGCCATAGGAAGTAAGGGGACCTTTGTATAGGATATTTCTCAAACTTTTTGGTTTCAGATCCCCTTTTACATTCTTAAATTTGGATTAAATACCAAGTCCCCTCCCCTCCCAAAAGTTTTTGTTTATGTTAGCTATATCTATCAATATTTATTGTATTAAAAATAAAACATCTTTGTATTATTATGAATATAGTCATGAACTTGGAACCCTCAAATGTTTCAGGGGCCCCAAAAGTTGTTGAATCACTCTTTGAGAAATACTAGTACAGGAAATACTTTTAAGCCCAGTATCAAGATTTTAAATAGGATTTGAAAAATTGAGAGCCACTGACAAAACCTAAAAAGAAAAAGTGGCAGTTTTATAGAAAATGTTCATGTAAACGAATTTCTTCTACTTTGTGTAAAATTTATTTGGTGAAGTATGGTGAAAACACCTCTTATTTATTTTGTATAAAATTAAATTGTGATAATGACTAAAGAAAAGGAGATACAAGTCCTTTAACAGATCAAGAGAAGAGGTAATTAATGTTTTGTGATGATTGTCATAGAGATTACTGAATGCAAAAATCATTTTACCCTTTATAAGTATATACTATTTATCAAGGCAAGAGAGAGGGGGGAAGGAAGTGGAAGAGGGAGGAGACATGAAGGGAATCATTCACAAGGAAAAAATTCTCTTGAATAGAACTAATTTGTTAAACAAAATAAAAAATAAGAACATTTAAACCTTGTGAAACTAACAATTCTTTGGTCTGGAACAAGCATGATGAAGGTTAAACTTTAAGTCACTTCAATTAAATTAAGGTCAATAAATGTTTATTAAATACCCATTGCATTCCTTACATGGTATTAGAAAATTTTCTGCTGAATCTGTTTATCTACAAAATGATGAGCACAGATTATATAATTCTGAGGCCTTCTGACTCCCAAGCCACTATTTTTCTAGCTTAGAGCAAAATACTATAGAAATGAATTTCTGATGAAATCAGAAGCACTAGATAGAATCAGAATGCTGAAAGAAGAAATCAGAACATCTTTTTCTTGATTCAGGTAAATCCTGAATAGATAATAATGGTGAAATCAGATTCAGAAACAGTCATTGTTCCAGTTTCAGCTCTGCCATTTATTTTGGTGTTTATTTGGCCCAAGCAATCATTTTAAGCCTTAGTTCCATTATCTGTTAGATAGATGTAATAAAAATAATAATAATAAAATGGTTACAGTTTTTGTAATACCTTTCTCACAGGAATTCTGTAAAGATAAAATAGGGTGTGTGTGTGGGGGGGTGTTTGGAGATGGAGAAGGAGAGCAGAGAGAAAATAAGAGACATAGGTAGATAGACACAGAAAGACTTTAAATCAGAAAGATCTGGGTTTAAATCAGGGTTCGGACATAGAACAGTTTTGTGACCTTGGGCAAACTACTCAAGTAAATCTCCTTGATTAACTGATTTACAATTGACTTACTTTGATAGGCATTTCCTAATAAGTATTTCTATGTTTGTATACATGTACACCATTCTTAGTATACATGAATCCCCAAGGGGGGGGGGAAATCATCTGAAGTTCTTTACTTTGATGAAATCTCTTAATGCAATGATTACAGTAGAGAATAATAAACTTAATGTTATGATTAAAGAATACTGCTTTGATTCTGATTCTCAGGATTTTGACAAAATGCCTGAGCCTTACTTTCACTCTGGAACTTTTTTTTGCCACTGGGGACTTTGTAACTCTAGAACATTCCTTTTCCTTTGATTCTCTCCCATTTGTGAGGTCCTTCTGAGGTCCAACACTTTATATTTCATTCTCTTCCCAGCTCTGCTTCTGTCGCTCAAGACAGCATTATCCTTCCCCCCATACTTTTATTCCTCCAACCCCACCCCTGACTTTTTGAGCTTTTTATGTGTTTGCTTCTTTCATTTGAATGCAATTTCCTTGAAGACAGGTCTGGTGTCTTATTAAGTACATAATAAATATTTGACCAATGTTTATTCCCTATCATTCAATGGTCCTTACCCATTTCTCCTCTATAATCCTGTTACTTCAAAAAAAGGACATTGGAAAACAGAGTTTCTAATGTTGTAGATACTACAAAAAGTTACAAAGAGTGCTTTCTCCATCCTCACTTTACGATCTTTTCAATTAAAAAGGGAGGCATACTTGTCTGAGTTACATGCCTCAGCTTTTCACAGATAATTATAATTTGCTACAGGGTTGAGAAATTTCTTCAAATGGACAATAGAGCACTAAGATCCCTACTCTGATATATATTATTAGGGTTGATTACACTTCTTACTATTAAAATCTGATAATTGAATATGAACACGTTATAAATGAGAAAAAGGGAGAAAAATGGACAGAAAGTGTGGTACAGAGGAAAAGTACATTATCTTTGGAATCAGAAAACCTGGATTCAAATTCTACCACCGATTTTTATGATATGTGGGATTTTGGGAAAGATGCTTATCTCTCCAACTCCATCCCCATTCATGTCTTGAAATGTTAATACTCTATACCTATGATTATGGGATCCAATGAAAATTAATTTAGACAAAAAATGACCAATCACTTAAATGGGAACCATCTACAGAAACATTCATTTTGTCCAAATGAATAATTGCTCCACTAGACATTGCTACAATATAAAAGGTGATAATACTGGAATTTACATTCATGATTTTGTAACAACAACAAGCATTAATAAATGCCAGTGCAGTGCTAGATGTTCGGGAAAGTACAAAATACAGATAAGACAATATTCCTACTCTCAAGGAGCTTATGATCTTGAAGGAGTCACCAAGATCCCCAGACTGAGAAAATGTGAATTCTAATTTCAGGGAAGATATTGATTTATTCCCTAACATATTCATGCTTCAGAACTTCAAGGATTTATGACTCTATTATGTTTTGGTACCAAAATCATCACCAATGCAAAACATATATACTTATGGCATATGGTAAAATAAAGATGAATTCGAATGGCCAAACTGTGGGTGACCTTTCCAGAACTTTGATCAGTCTTCAAACGATAAGCATAACTTTTTCTGAATAAGCAAAATTGCATGTATAAATTTCTAAATAGTTGGATAAAGAAATGTTTTGTTAATATAAAAATGAAGGAGGAAGTATTTTACTTCTGTGTTTTTAATCACTTTGATTCACTATTTGATTCTGAATGTTTTCCTCTTTTTTTCCAGTCCTGGTTGTGATAAACTACTGTTTTCTTCCATTTGATTTCATTAGACAACTCTTTGAAAAAGAACATAATTTTGATTTTCATTTAGCATTTGCATTTCTAAATGAATTGATGCTACATGTTAATTTCCTCTATTTTCATATTTACCCAGTAAATGTGAAGTCAAAAGTATTTATTAAGTACCTATGATGTACGAGGCACTGAGTTAAGAAATGAGAATATTAAAGTTAAAGACCATCCTTATCTTGTGTAGTAAGGTATAGTAATGAACAAATGTGAGCAGGTCAGCGTTCATATTTATGTAATAGTGCATTTATATTCAGAATTTACATTTATGTGATTATTGCATTCTAATTTTTAATTAAATATAAATGAAAAAATGCACATTAAAACATTTTCCTGATTACATGTCAAGACAATTTTTAACATTCATTTTTACAAAATTTTTGAGTTTCAATTTTACTCCCTTTCCTTTTGTACCCCCTTCTAAAACAGCAGGCAATTTTATATAGGTTATACATGTGTTATCAGGTAAATCATATTTACATATTAATCACAGTTGAGAGAGAAGAAACAGATCAAAAGGAAAAAAGAACATGAAAAAGAATAAATTAAATGAAAAAAATCATGCTTATATCTGCATTCAGAGTCGATCACTTCCTTATTTGGATAAGCACATCATTTTCCTTTATGAGTTCTTTCTACTTGCTTTGGATCATTGTGCTGCTGAGAAGAGCTAAGTTTTTTCACAATTATCATATAGTGTTGCTGATATTATCTATAAGGTTTTCCTGGTTCTTCTCATTTCACTTTTCCCCAGTTGATAAAAGTCTTTCTAGATTGTTTTGAAATCTGCCTGCTAATCATTTCTTATTGCACAACACCATTCCATTACAATCATATATCACAGTTGAGCCAATTCCTCAATCCTCCAAGGGATGGGTATCCCTTCAGCTTCTAATATTTTATTACCATGAAAAGGGCTGCTATAAATAATTTTGCACATGTCGACCGTTTTTCCTTTTTTATCGTCTCTTTAGGACATAGACCATGTAGTGGTAGTGCTGGATTAAAGGATATACACAGTTTGGTTGCCATCAGACTTAATTCCAAATTGTTCTCCAGAATGGTTGAATCAGTTCATCACTCCACCAATGATGCTTTAGTGTCTCAATTTTCCCACATCCTGTCCTACATATATTCTTTTTCTCTCTGTTATATTAGCCAATCTGATAAGTGCATTGTGTTATACCTAATAGTTTTAATTTGCATTTTGCTAATCAAAAGTAAATTAAAGCATTTCTTCATATCCCTAAAAATAATATTTTGATTTCATCTAAAATAACTTGTTTATATCCTTTGACTATCAATTGGGGAATGGATTGTATTCTGATAAATTTGAGAAATTTTATATATTTGAGAAATGATTCCTTTATCTGAAGCACTGGCTATAAAGATTGTTTTCTGTTTTATACTTTTTAATGTTCTCTATCTCTGGTTTGGTCTTGAATTCTTTCATTCTGCCTAGTTCTGACAAGTAGACTATTCTTTTCTCTTCTAATTTGCAGCCCCTACTTTTTTAAAACTTTAGCTGAATTGTAATAGATTCTGCTCCAGCCCCTTATTCTGTCTGTGTCTCTCCGCTTCAGGTGTGTTTCTTGTAAATAACATGTTTTAGCATCTTGCTTTTTGACCTATTTTGCTATCCTGTTCCATTTCATGGAAGGATTTCATATCATTCACAGTCACAGTTATGATTACTGTTTATTTCTCTCTATCCTCCTCCCCTTAGCCATTTGTTTTCTCTCATCTTTCACTGTTTCCTTCCTGGACAACGTTTTGCACCTGATTACCACCTCCCCTGAGCTGCAGTGTCCTACTCCCTATTGCCAGTGTCTTACTCCTCCTTTCCCTCTTTTCCTCATTTACTTAATCTCCTACCCTTTCATGTCAGTTAAGATAGATTTCTACATTAAGCTACTGCTGTATATTTTTCCTTCTCTGAGTCACTACTGATGCAAGTAAGATTCCAGCATCACTCATTTACCAACTCCCCCCCCATCTTTCCTTCCACTGTAATAGTTTTCCACACCTTTTCATGTAAAATAATTTACCCTATTCTTCTTCTTCCTTCCTTCTGCTCCCAGTGACCACTTCTTTCTAATCCTTAATTATTTTTATATCATTCTCTCAAATTCACCTCAAATATGTATTTTCTGTTTATGTGTTGAAGCCATCTTTTAAGAGCTCACCTTGTATGAGCCCTCTGATCTCAGAGGCGAAATGAATGAGGCAGGGGAACTCATAAGGTATGAAAAGAACTCCAGTTTATTATGTTGCACAGCCTTATTGATATATATATTTTTTTGCAAGCGTGATCAGGTCATAAACAGTAGGCAATTCTGAATCACCATTCAGAGAAGCAGCTTGTGGGCATTGCGTATGCATGGTATCTGCCAATGGGAGGAGAGCCAACCCAGCCACATCAGCATTCTACTCAGAGGTGAGAGGCCTTGCCAAGGCATCCCTGCTCACAAGCATCTAGCTGTGACCCTCATCTCTACCCATTCCCATGCCATGCATCAGTGCTCCTTGCTCAACAAGGGCATTTCTGCAACGTAGCAGAAAACTTATTGTACACCACAGGTCAAGGTGGCCTCTGTACTGCCTCTCAGCAGGGTCCCATGCCCTAGCATTTATGTATATTTCTTTTAGTTATGTTATTAGTGGTACAATTTTCAAAAAAAACACTGAAGCATGTGGTGGTTCTCAGAGCTGTCATGTCATTCCCCTGGTTATAATGAGGGGGTCCTAGTGATGGCTTTTCTGCTTCTCATCATTGGAGTTTAGAATCTACTGCTTATTTGCTGAGGTGGGACTTATGATGAGTTGCTTCCTGTTCTTTACATTGCTCCCCTTTTATGTCAGTGAGACAGATCTTTGCTCCTGATATTCCAAATTTCTTGGGTTAGAATATTATTTCAATTTGCCTTTTTACTGGTTCTGCTATTCTCAAAAATGTACTGTTTTTAAAGAAAATTTTCTTATTTTTTCACATTAACTTTGACAAATTCTAGATAGAGCAACATTTATTCTGATACCAGAGGATCTACACAGCTATCATAATTTTAAAAAAGGTTGAATAATGCCCTTGTGTTGTCTCTTGCAGTAATCTGAATTTATTTAATTAACAAGTCCTGTAGACTTGGTCATATTAATAGGTGTTTTATAAAGCTAAAATTAGTCTAGACATTTCTGCAAGATGAACACTGACTTCTCCATCACATGACCATTTTCACAGAATGTTCAATCACAAGCATCATGAAAGTGAATTGAAATGTCTTCTGAAGCTTCTTCCTTCTCCTTAATAAGCATGGAATAGATCCAGTTAGAATGGCTCTTGTGAGGATATATTAACTAATCTATGGGAAAGTGCTTTGAGACCTTTGCAAGAGACTAGAGAAAAGAATGATCTAAAGGATGATTAAATGATGGTCATCCAGATTGTGACAGGCTTATTCACATGGGGATGACAAGTTACTTTCCATCCAAACTGAGAGAAGAGAACAAAAGGACATGGACTCAAACAGCAGTATAATTGAATTAGATTAGGGACAAGGACACATTTTCTGACAATGAGGGTTGTTGAACAGTGGAACAGATTAACAAGGGAGGTTGTCTGAACTTACTTTTTTAATGAACTCAAAAAAAGATTTATTCTCACCTGCCTGAGATCATTTAAGTATGTTCTTTCCTAAAAGCCAAGAGAGGGACTATCTGACTCTTGAAGATCTTTTCCATCCTATTATTCAATTGCTCATAACTAAAGATGCAAAATGAGCTAGTGACCTGAAGATAGAGCAATCAGCATATGCACAAACTGATAGGTTCTTCATTCTTCCAACATGAAGGCTAAGTATGCATTTCTTTTAAATCAGTTGCACTTTACTTAGGGAAGACTGAGAATTAAAAAAATGGAATGGACTTAAATTTGCTTTTTTTCACACTAGTGACCCAGCCTTTGCCAATTCTTTCATAAAATGATACATACACACAATAACAAACGAAATCTCTGATAATACAACAGGCAATTTTTCTTTGACACAGAAAAAGAAAATGACTTATTAATGAATTATCTATGGGTTATGCTTTATTGCTCATATTAGGCAAGATTCAGTTTTTTAGGAATAAGTGAACTAGTACCCATCAATTAATCTCTGCTTGCTGTGAGAACAGGGAATGGAAGAGACCCTGGTTCTTCCCTTTTTTATTCCCTATCCTATATAGATAGCCACCAGAAGATTCAGGCTTTCCCAGTATAAGCATTTTGCCACCTTGTCCTTGCATGTGCCATCTCCTAACTGTATATTTCACCTATTGTTCTGGGAACAATAAAATGGATAATAACATCACTACAGCAAAAGGGCTTAACAATATATCACCTTTATTCTCACTTAGTCACTATGACTACTGTGACCTGTGATATAAACACACCCTTATTCCTTAGAAATAAGGACAAGCTTAGAGATGTTGCCAAAGATGAAGATATCATTGACCTAATGTCACAAAGCAATTATTGCCTATCCTCCTTTTAGTCCATTCCTTGCTTAAGATCTCAAACAAATAATGACATAGCACATGGAACTATATATCTATATCTGCATCTATCTCTCTATCTACCTATTCCTAAAAATTCTACTGTTCTCCAGAAAAATCATACTTGGCCATCTTCTTATTATTTTAAAATATGTACTTCAGTTATTGCACCCAATATATCATCCTAACACTGATCCAAACAAAGGTCCAAATTCTATCTATTTTTAAACACTGACTTACAGTTACTGTCAGAAAACCTTGTGGCCTCTTAGATAAGTTATTGGCAACAATTTTAGCCTTCTCTCATTGCAGATAAGCTACCCTGTCTTCATGATCACAGTAATATGATGTTTTGTTGGCTTATAATAGACTAAATTCTTTCATTGAAGGTCTCTTGGGATAGCAGGATAAGAGCAACAATGACAGGACTCTAGAATTGCAGGGAAGAAAACACTGGATTTAAGGTGAGAAAAACTATTGTCAAATTACCACTTTAGAGATTTCATCTCTGTGACCTTAAGCAAAGTCACTAACCCTCTGTAAGTCTAAGTTTCTTCTATGAAACAAAGGTAGTTGAAAAAGATGGTTCTGAGTTCTTTTCTGAGTCTAATGTTCTATGATTGTACAAAGGTCTATTTTTCAGCTCTAGAACAATTTTTTTCAAAATTCAATTATTCTGGGTCAAAGATTCATTAGGATAGAAAAAAACAGGATAATGAAGCAAGACAGGAAAAGAAAAAGAAATGCTGTAAGTATTAAGAGAAATGAGGCTTAAAGGAACAAGATATTTATATAGATTGGGAAACAGCTAGCATAAATAGACTATCGTAGTAGGAGGCAAAAAGGAATGAAGTTTCTTTTTAATAAAAGACTTTAGATAATATTTTATATTTTAAAATATTTCCCTATTTATGTAGAAGTTCACATAGTTTTTTCCATTTAATCTTTGCAACAACCCTATTTAATAGGATTTATCAGATTGTAACAGAATATGTCCAAATCCATGGACATTAGAAGAGAGGAAGTAGATCCCATGGAGCAGGGAGAATTTCAGGAGGAAATCCCTGGTCTATAGAGCAGAGAGAAGAGCATAAATGTTTCGAGCATATCAAAAGGATGTGTACTGGGGATGTAGTGCTTGATAAAGCCATAAAAATGTCTGCACTGAAGACTCTAGGTTTCCTTTCACCTGGCAGAATATTTAGCCCACCCACTGGAAGAAACATTTGTAAAGTGCTTTATAAACTTAAATCATCATCATCATCATCAGGAGAAGGGAGACAATGTTGAGTTCACGATTCACCAGAATAAGAGCCTTCACCTTATTCACCAGAATAAGAATATTTCTAAGGAATAAGAATAAGAATTACAGCACACATTCTTGCTTTGTGTTTGGCATCTCTAAAGTCACAAACTAAGGAAACCATCTACCTTTTGTTCACATCCATTTAGATAGCATCAATTGATTCCTGGGTTTAGAATGAGTATAGTAGTCTCTTAAAGCAAAAATAAAAAAAAAATTCCTACTTAATAGATAAAGGAATAGGACACCCTTGAGGTTTCCCAGACTTTCAGGGGATTAGTAAGGTAAAACTACTTTTTCATTACTCTGTAACATTTCAATACAGCCAACAATAATATAAATATAATGATAATTAAAATAAAAATCCAAACATAAACATAAACTCTTTCGGTTGTCTTCAATAATTTTTAAAAGTGTAAGATAATTAAAACTAAAAAGTTTGAGAACTAATAAAATAGAAGTTACATGGTTTGCCAAAGGTCATATACTTAATGTCCAGCAATCCTTTGAAGTTTTCCCTCACTCCAGCTCCTGCCAGCATGATGTCAGTATTGCAGTAAAGTACTTGAAAGCTTTGTTGGGAGAGTAAAGGAAGGGAGGATAGTCCACTTCAGGGCATGTATGTAATACAGTGGCCTTTCCTTCTCATTTCAGATCAGGAATATATATATATATATATATATATATATATATATATATATATGTATATATATGTTGTCCTCTGACTGCTTCATGTCTACCATGATGAGTAAAGGATTCATATTATATGGCAACTATAAGTATTTTAAAAGGCTATTAATTATTTATGGAGCAATTCAAAATCTCCTCTCCTGTCTTTAATGTAAAAGGATAATTCTTTGTTGGGATGCAGAGCGAAGATGATGCAGTAACGACAGGAATTTACCCAACCTTTCTCTCAAACTGCTCTTAAGGACTTTAAACAAATTTTAAAGTGTCAGAACGCCCCATAAGACAGTAGAATATTTTCCAGCCAAAGGCAACTTAGAAGGTAAGCAGAAAAGGTTTGTAATTCCAGGTTGGGAGTCCAGTTGTGCAGTACTGCTGGAGGCCTGAACAGTGCAGCCCTATCCCTAACCTCAGCCTCAGCCTCATGTCAAGCAGGAATTAGTATATGGACCTCAGAATCAGTAGCATTATTATGAAATTATCAATTTCAATACCTCTTAGTCCAGAGACACCAAAGATGTCAGGAATAAAGGTCTGTGCCAACAGGTTGGAAGTCTAGCTCACAATCCCAGTGCAGGTCATGCTAGCACAGTTCCTGGTCCTGGCCCAAATATCAAACAGTAGGGTGGGGACACAACTAACCATTCTAAGGCAGAAAAGAGTACTTGTGGTCAGGTGTGTAAGAAGGATCTCTGAAAATAGCTGCACAAAACCTTTGAAGCTGGGGAAAGTGCACCCTTCTCCCTGGAAATAGAACCCTATATTAAGAAAGAGTTAAAAGCTGAGTAACACTCTAGGAAAATTAGCAGACAACAAAAAAGTTTATCACCATAGAAAATTACTATGGTCATAAGGAAGATCAAATCACACATTCAGAAGAAGACAACAAAGTCAAAACTCCTACCAAGACAAAACAAAACCTTCAAGAAAAATAAGAATTGGGTTGAGGTCATGAAAGAGCTTAAAAGGGATTTTGAAAATCAAGTAAAAGAGCTAGAGGAAAAATTAGAAAATAATTGAGAGTAGTGTAAAAGGAAATACAAAAAGCTAATGAGAAGAGTGCCTTAAAAAGGACACTTCTCTGAGCTGAAAAGTGTCTTAGGTGAGGGGAACACCCTTCCTAGACAAACCCCATGAACTCATAGCCTCTTATAAAAGAATGGGTCTGGTGTGAGATTACCTCTCATTCATGACTTTTAAAATCTGGTGCAGCTTTTTGAGATCTTAAAAAGAAGCTGGGTTCTTCCCCTTTCATAGGTATCTAAATCACTGCTTTTAATTGTGATACTAACAGTCTCAAAGGCAAAGTAATTGAAATGAGTTAACCACAGAGAATCACAAGAAAGAAAGAGCCCATTTAGCAATTACCACATGCATTTTTCTAGAGGCATAATATGTAATAGCTAAGTAGTATCCCTAGAAAAGAATTTACAAAATTCAAAATAATGCCCAACAAGTGAAGATAACCATTATATGATTCCATATTGGGTAGTGTTCCCTTTTGTGTGTCAGAATACATATACTTTTCTATAAAGATTCTTATTTGTATTCTGGGTATATTCTTTTACTTTCCTACCCTTCTCACAGGGAAAGATCTCTTAGACTAAAATTCAAAATATAATCAGAAATGGAGGTTGGGGGAGAGAAAAAGTAACTTAGGGATGTAATTACCATATTGAGAAGAATGGTGACCCCAACACTATGAACCCAGGGCAGATCAAGAGGAAAGAATAGCCTGGAAGTGGTGAAGGTCACCAACCCCTATCCTCAGCCTATTGCTGCCTGGCTAGCTGCAGCATCAGATGTGAAAATAAATCAACAATAAAACTTAAATGTTTTGATTCTTATCCAGTATGTTTACCTTTATATGCCATGATTTTCCAGCCAAAATAATAAAAAAAAGATTTTAAGATAAAAAAGTAATTTGACCTTTGAGACATACTGCTCCTTACATATCATACATTAATAAAATCATTACATTAATAATGTAATATCTGGAAGCTATTGCAATAAAGTAATAAAACAACTTAAATTTTCTGGTCACTAGAATGGCTGAAGAATAATTCATGTACCTTATTTCATGTAGGTTGTGGGATAGTGGAATAATCTCTCATTCTTGTTAAATCATGTGAAATTAACAAAATTATAGGAGTCAATACCTTTAGCTATTATTATCTATATTTACAAAACAAATGAGGAAACTGAGGGTCACAGAGTCAAATTAAATCACCAAATATATGTTAACTGTGTCTGGAACTGTGTTAAATATTGGGAATGCAATCTAATGGATGGTGATAACTTGTAAAAAGACTAAGTAGAAATAAGATACTTAAAGTATAAATCTTAGAGGGAAGATATTAACATTTTTAAAAAAAGACATGGAAAGGCTTCTTAGAAGGTTGGATTTTAATAACATTTGAAGCCAGAAAGAAGAAAAGCCAGAGGTTGGTGATGAGGACAGTAGAAATGCTGGATATGGAGGTAGGAGATAGAGTATGTAGAAAGAAATAAAGTATAAATCAACTAAATAATAGGAGGGAAAAAAGTTGTTGTGAACTTTAGAAGCTAAAACAGAGGATTTCATATTTGATCGTGGAAGCAATATTAAGTCATCAGAGTTTATGGTGTAGGGAGTGACATCATCACACATGAGTTTTAGGAAGACCACTTTGGCAGCTGAATAATGAGGGACTGGGATAGGAAGATATTTGAATCAGGGAAACCATTCAGAATCATGTAGCAATAGTCTAAGGATGAATTGATGAGGTATCCCATTAGGTAGCAGTACTAAAGGAGAAAATGAATGGCATAATAGAAATGCTGTGAACCTTGTATTAATAGGAATTGGCAGCAAGTTAGAAAGGGGCGGTGATGATGGTGAGAGACAATGAGGAATGAAAGATTATACCTAACTTGTAAATGTGACTTTCCAGAATGCAGATCCTGACAGCAATAGGAATATTGGGAAGAGGGAAGAGTTTTATGGAAAAGCAAATGAATTTCTTTTGGAAAATGTTGTTAAAATCTTTATGAGATATCTATTTCTTGATGTCCAATAGGTTACTGGAGATGTGATCTGGAGATAAAGGAGAGGTTGTAGCTGCAGGAAGAGATCTTAATATATGGGAACTGATAGGATCCACAATTAAGAGAGTATATAGGGACACTAAAAGGGGGGTCAGAAAAAGATTCTTGAGGAATACCCATGATCAGTGGGCATGGACAAAATGAATATCCATCAAAGGAATATGTGAAATAGTAGACAGTGAAATAGGAGGGCAATCAAGAGGGTATAGTGTCTTGAAAAACCAAAAAGAAGAGAGAAAACAAACAAAAAAAACTTGTTTAAGGTCACAGAACTCTCGAATGGGTTGAATTTGAACTCATGTTGAGTCTGGTTTCAAGAGGACTCTAGCCTCTAGACCATAACACATTTAATGTTGAAAGGGATGAGAAATTTTAAGATTAAATAGAATTACTTCAATATCTTTAACAAGAGGAAATACCTGATAAAAAACATTATCTTAACTTTACATAATAAAACCTATTCAATTACACATTTTTCCTTTATGTATTGAAAACAGAAGATAATAGCACACAAATCCCTGATGTTTCTTTGTTATATTTTTTCTTTAATTCTTCAGGTGACAGATAGATTGAGGTACCATGAAATGTAATCCAAAACACTTTCTGGGCAATACATCTAAAGCAACAAGAGATCATCTAGGGGAAAAGACCTTGCATTAATCTCAAGAGATCTCCTAAACAGGTTGATTTCAGGTGAAATTTATTAGAAAATTTTAAACACACTAATGCATTTTTAACTTTTTAGAACTTTGTTCCTAGTGGAATATTTAAAAGATGCAAGATTGACATCATGTTTTTATTACTATTAAAACTATATATTAAGGTATTTTGGGGGAAATAAAAGACAATGAGAGCAAAAGTGACTTCTTGGAATGAAGATTGTGGATTAAGCAATAAATTACTATACCTTTCCCATATTCACATCCAACCCTAAAATACCACCCCAAAACAACTCCTGGGAAAGCAGAAAAGTAAAAAGATGAGGGGACACAATCTTTTATAGGAAGACACTTGGAAGAGCAGCAGGAAACGTCTTTCACTCAGGTAAAAAGGGAGCACAGTCTAAGACAGGAAGCAACCCTGCAAATCAACAACATGTCACACCTTAGCAAACCAGCAGAAGGTCTTGAACCCTAGGGTAGGGGAACAGGTAAAACAAATACCAGAACCTCTTATATGCATCAGTATAGCTAGGGGAATGAGCAGATTCCAGTTCTGAGAACCACCATGCTCTTCAGTATATCTCCAGAGAAATTTAAACATCCAATGGTATCAGCCCAAGAAAAGCACCACTACTAGTCCCTGGCTCAGCACCAGGGATGCTACCAGAGTTCTATATTCTCCAGAAGGAAGATCTACCTCCCACAGCATTTCCTCAATGAAGCACCAGATATGAGATTGTCCAAGTGCCTCAGGACAAAATCAGGAAAACACCAGGTAAGTAGCCAAGAATGCTGAGACAATGCTTCTTCCACTTTGGGAGTAGAGCTCAAATTTAAGAGAAAGGTAAAAGGTCAAAAAAAATGAGCAAAAAAGCAACAAAAAGGAATGTGGTCATATAAGTTTATTATGACAATTGGGAAGATTAAGGCACAAATTCTGAAGAGCACAACAGTATTAAACAACCACAAAAAAAAAAAACCAGGAAGTAGCCTCAAACTCAGAAATAACTGGATGAACTAAAAAAGTAGGGTTGGCCAAATGGTAAAGAAAGTACACAAACTAATTGAGGAAAACAATAAAGGTAAAATTGGGCAAGTGGAAGCTAATGATTCCATGAGACATCAAGAAATAAAAAATTCAAACAAATGAAAAAAAAGAAAAACATGTAAAATATTTTATGGAGAAAATGATCTAGAAAAATCCAAAATCCAGGAGATACAATGAAAGAATCATTGGAATAAAGGAAAGACAATTATAAGGGGGACCTAGATAGCATCTTCAAAGGAATTATCAAAGAAAACTACCCTGATATCCCAAAACAAGAGGGCAAAATTGGCATTGAAAGAATTCACCAACCACATCAGAAAAGAGATCCCAAAATAAAAAGCCCAAGGGATGTTATGGCCAGATTTCAGGACTATCAAGATAAGGAAAACATACCCCCACAACCAGAAAGAAACAATTCAAATATTGGGGAGCTACAATCAGGATTTCATAGTTGCAACATTTAAGGATTGGAGGCAATGAAACATGATACTCTGGAAGGCAAAGGAGGTAGGACTACAGTGAAAAATTACTTACTGGTGAAATTAAGCACAGTCCTTCAAGGGGAAAAAGTCATTCAAATAAAGAAAAGGATTTAAAACTTTTGTAAGAAAAGGAGCAGAAATGAACAAAATTTTTGGTCTCCATTATTCAGACCCAAGAGAAGTCTAAAAAATTAAAAGGAAAAAGAAAACATAAGGGACACAACAGAGCAGAATTGTTTACATCTCTACTTGAGAAGGTGACACTTGTAATTTTTTTTTACTTTTTAAAGCTTTTTATTTACAGAACACGAGTAATTTTTCTACATTGATCTTTGCAAAACTTTCTGTTCCAAATTTTTCCCTCCTTCCCCCCACCTCCTCCCCTAGATGGTAGGTAGTCTAATATATGTTAAATATGTTAAAATATATGATAAATGCAATATATGCATTAATATCTATAAAATTATCCTGCAGCACAAGAAAAATTGGATCTAAAAAGAGGAAAAAAAACAACATAAGAAGGAAAACAAAATGCAAGTAAATATCCACAGAAAGCATTAAAATGCTATGTTGTGGTCCAGACTCAGTTCCCACAGGCCTCTCTCTGGATGTATATGACTTTCTTCATCA
>JAJPUD010014396.1:29182-40800 GCA_023553655.1 Myrmecobius fasciatus | reverse complement strand
TTTCATTAGAAATAGGTGAAATTCACCTATATCATTGAATGACCATCTTCTTCCCTGGAGGATAATGCTCATTCTAGCTGGATAGGTTATTCTTGGTTGTAATCCAAGTTCCTTTGTCCTTCGGAATATCTGGTTCCAGGCCCTTCGATCCTTCAATGTTGAGGCTGACAGATCCTGTGTGATTCTAATTATTGCTCCTCGGTATTTAAATTGTTTCTTTCTAGCTGCTAGCAGAATCTGTTCCTTGGTGCTATAGTCCTGAAATTTAGCCACGATATTCCTTGGGGTCTTAATTTTGGGGTCTCTTTCAGGAGGTGATTGGTGAATTCTTTCTTTTTTTTATATAAAGCTTTTTATTTACAAAACATATGAGTGACCTTTCAACATTGACCTTTGCAAAAACTTTTTTTTTCCCAAGCTTTTCCCCTCCTTCCCCCCACCCTCCACCCCCAGATGACAGGTAATCTAATACATGCTAAATAGGATAAATTATATGACAAATACAATACATGTATACATATCTATACAGTTATCTTACTGCACAAGAAACATCAGATCTAGAAAGAGAAGAAGAAAAAAACAACCTAAGAAAGAAAACAAAATGCATGGAAATATTCACAGAAAGCGTTAAAATGCTGTGTTGTGGTTCACTCCCAGTTCCCACAGGCCTCTCTCTGGATGTATATGACTATCTTCATCGCAGAACAACTGGTTTGAATCACATCATTGTTGAAGAGAACCATGTCCATCAAAATTGATCATCATATAGTCTTGTTCCTATGTATAATGTTCTTCTGGTTCTGCTGATTTCACTCAGCATCAGTTCATGCAAGTCTCTCCAGGCCTTTCTGAGATCAATCTGCTGGTCATTTCTTAAAGAACAATAATATTCCATAACATTCATATACCATAATTTATTCAGCCATTCTCCAATTGATGGTCATCCTTTCAATTTCCAGTTTCTTGCCACTACAAAAAGGGCTGCCACAAACATTTTTACACATGTGGGTCCCTTTCCCTCCTTTAAAATCTCTTTGGGATATAGGCCCAGTAGAAACACTGCTGGGTCAAAGGGTATGCACAGTTTGATAACTTTTTGAGCATAGCTCCAAATTGCTCTCCAGAATGGTTGGATCCGTTCACAATTCCATCAACAATGTATCAGTGTCCCAGTTTTCCCACATCCCCTCCAACAGTTATCATTATCATTTCCTGTCATTTTAGCCAATCTGACAGGTGTGTAGTGGTATCTCAAAGTTGTCTTAATTTGCATTTCTCCGATCAATAGTGACTTGGAGCACCTTTTCATGTGACCGGAAATAGTTTCAATTTCTTCGTCTGAAAATTCGGTGAATTCTTTCAATGGTGATTTTGCCCTTTGATTCTACAATCTCAGGGCAGTTTTCTTTCAGGATTTCTTGGAAGATAGTGTTTAGATTCTTTTTTTCATCATGGCTTTCAGGAAGTCCAATAATCCTTAGATTGTCTCTCCTAGATCTATTTTCCAAGTCAGTTGTTTTTCCTAGGAGATATTTCATATTTTCTTCTAATTTTTCATTTTTTTGTTTTTGTTTGACTGATTCTTCAAGTCTTAGTGAGTCATTCACTTGCATTTGTTCAATTCTTATTTTTAAAGTGTTGTTTTCTTCAGTTACCTTTTTAAGCTCCTTTTGTAACTGGCCAATTTGTTCATTGCACTCTTTTTCCACTTCACTAATTTCATTTTTCAATAAATTGGTGTCTTTTTCATATCTCTTTTGCAGGGCATCATATCCTTCTTGCAAGATATTGTATCCTTCTTGTACTGATTTCAGTTTATTTTCCCATTTATCCTCCAGCTCTCTTTTGAGGTTCTTTATGCAATCTTCCAGAAAGGCCTTTTGAAAAAGTGACCAGTGATGGTCTTTAATACCTTCAGCTGGTATTTTATCTAAAGGAACCTCAGCATCTGGGGTCAACGCTTCTTTGCCTTGATAAAAGCTGTCTATGGTGAGAGCTCTCTTTTGCTTCTTCATTTTTTTTTTTTTTTAAACAGCGTGGATATCTCTTTAAGGTAGGGGGGAAAAAAGGGCGGCTGAAAAGCTTTGCCCTGGGGCACTTCGGCGAGTTAACTTAAGGTGTTGGGCCGGTGGGGGCTAGGACTAAGTGCGAATTACTCCTTAAACAAGGCAAGTCTGCCAGAACACCTGTCCCCAATCAGGGCAGAGTATCCCGAGTGCCTCAGATTAACTCCAGGTGTTTGGAATTTGGAGTTTGGAGTTTGGAATTTCTGCCAGGATGAGCTGAGCTGAGTCCCACCCTCACTTCTGGCCTACACAGGAGTTGTCTATTTATCTCTCTGTCCGAGTCCGACTAACCTGATATGAAGTTTTCCAGAGAGCAGTGTCCAAATATTTCTGAGTTCATTGACTTAAAGATCAGTTCAGAGGCTTATTTTATTGTTGATTTGAGAGAAGATCGGAGGAGAGGCAGAAAGTCACCTTTTCACTCCGCCATCTTGGCTCCGCCCCCGTATTTTTGTTTCTTGATGGCTTGTTTTTATCTCCAGCAAGTAAAGACAAAAGTATGATAAAGATATTGGATTCTTCGGCTGTAAACATCTCATGAAACCGTTTTGACCAAAAGATGCGTTGTTTGAGCAAAGGAATGACTTGACATAAATCTGGATGAAACTTCTTTTTTTTTGGGAGGTGGATTTTAAAGTCATCATAAATAACAATGATTTGTTTTTTGATAGAAGAGTTTCTGATAGATGAATTCTCCTTATATTTATCAGCATTGTTCCAAATGTAATTTGACGTCTTCTGCTTGAATTTGCAAGAATTAGAATTATTTTTTCTTTTTTCTCTTCACAAACAGTGTGAAGGAGCAGAGATTCAAGATATCTTGATGGCTTCAATTTGGATAAGTCTTTAGACAAAATGGGTCATTCAGTAACAACTTGAATACAGCAATTGATTGACTTTTTTGTCCTTCCCTTTTGTATAGTCAGATGTGATATTATTTCCATCTCCAATAAATAACCAATCAATTGCTCATTGGACCTTTCTTTTTTAAAATAATATTTTATTTTTCCAAATACATGCAAAGATAGTTTTCAACATTCATCTTTGCAAAACCTTGTGTTACAATTTTTCTCCTTCTTTCTTCCCTCCTTCCCAAGACAATAAGTAATGTGATATAAGTTAAACATGTGCAATTATTTTTAGTATATTTCTGAGTGAGTCATGCTACAGAAGAAAATCATTTCAAAAGGGGAAAAATACGAGAAAGAAAAAAAGCAAACAAATAAAAACAACAAAAAAGAGTGAAAATACTATTCTTTGATCCACATTGTCTCCTTAGTTCTCTCTCAGGATGCATGGACTTGAGTATTTTCAACAATGAGGTGATTTAGGACAATTCTTATAGACTTCTGATGGAAAGTGCTATCTGCATCCTGAGAGAGAACATAGTCTTGGTGCTATTATGTACAATGTTCTTTTTGTTCTGCTCATTTTGTTTAGTTTCAATTCATAAAAGTCCTTCCAGGCTTTTCTGAAATCAGCTTGGAGCTTTCTTTTTTAAAAATTGATGTTATTTATATTTTTCTCCTAATTACAGGTCAAGACAATTTTAGCATTCATCTTTACAAGATTTTAAGCTCCAATTTTTTCCCTCCCTGTTTCCTTTTCATTTTCCAAATATGGTAGGAAATTTGATATAGATTGTACATATGTTCTCATGTAAAACATATTTCCATATTAGTCACAGTTGTGAAAGAAAAAAAACAGATCATAAGAAAAAAAAACAATAAAATAAGTGAAAAAAATGCTTTGATTCATCTTCAGAGGCCATCAGGTCTTTATCTGGACGTGGTGAATATTGTACTTCCTGAGGCCTAACTTGTCTTGGATCATTGTGTTGCTGAAAAGAGCAGAGTCATTTATAGTTGGCTATCACACAATATTATTGATACTGTGTGCAATGTGTTCCTACTTCTGCTCATTTCACTATGCATCAGTTTATGTTAGTCTTTCCAGATATTTCTGAAATCTTCCCTATCCATCATTTCTTATTACACAATAGTATTCCATCATATACATATACTAGAATTTGTTCAGCTATTCCCTATTTGATGTACTTTCCCTCAATTTCCAATATTTTGCCACTATAAAAAGAATTGCTATGTTCATTTTTTGTATTATGCTTAATTTATCCAGGTAAGTAATTCTTGGTTGTTGTCCTAGTTCCTGTGCTTCTAGAATGTTATAATCCATGCTCTGGTTTTTAATGTAGTAGCTGCAACCCCCTAATAATTGAATTGTTTCTTTCAGACCACTTGTATAACTTTCATATAAATTGTTCTGCTTCTGTTAATTTCATTCTTCACCAGCTTACAAGTGCTCAAAATTGTTCATTTTTATGATATTAACATCGTGGTACTTATTTTTTTGTCTCGTCAATTCCCCTTTATATCAATTCCTACAAGTCTTTCCATGTCTTTTTGAATCTTTATTTCCTAATTTTTTTTTTTTTTTTTGCTTTTTTGCTGAGGCAATTGGGGTGAAGTGACTTGCCCAGGGTCACACAGCTGTTACGTGTCTGAGACCAGATTTGAACTCAGGTCCTCCTGACTTCAGGGCTGGTGCTCTATCCACTGCGCCACCTAGCTGCCCCTTATTTCCTAATTTTGTTAGAGCATAGTAGTACACCATCACATCTGTATACCACAGTTTATTCAGTCATTTCACAAGTCTTTCATTTTCTGTTGTTGATGTTGTTGTTGCTGTTGTTTTACCATCAGAAAAAAAGTCCTTTTAAAATGTTTTTTACATAAAGATCCTTTTTTTTTCTTTCCTTAATCTCCTTTGGATATAGGTCTAGCTGATGTGTAGCTTTACAAAATTTCTGTATGTGATTTCAAATTTCTTTAAAGAATGGTTGTAGCTGGGCAGAACCAAGATGGCAGAGGGTAGAGGCGGCTGTATCTAACCTCCTCTAAGCTTCCCTCAAATCAACAGCAGACTAAGCTTCTGAATTAGTTTTAGAGTGACAGAACCCACAAATCTCCTGAAGAAGATACTTGGAAGAATTTCAGGAAAAGTCTGTTTTAATTAGGCAGAGGGAAAGATTGCCCAGACCTAGACCATAGCATAGGGAGCCTGGGGCAAGGAACTGGGGCAGGGAGCCAGACCTTTGTAGCATTGGCATACTGGAGAATCTGTTGTAAAGCTCTTAGACTACTCTGTCCTGTTTACACACTGGTGATTTAGCAGATTTGCTGCCAGACACCCAAAAGCAAAAACAAAATGCAAACTGTAAACCAGTAAACCCTGGAAGAATGTGAAACCTGGCCATGATTACCCATCATTGGATGTCAGTCACAAATACCAGTCCTTGGACTAACTAAAGCTATTATCACTCTTTTCCTTAAGAGCAGACCTCAATGCTTAAAGAGAAAAAAATAGCAAAAAAGCAAAGAGAACTCCAACCATACAGTTTTCATGGAGAGAACAGACTTCAAACCCTGAGGTTCCTAAAGGCAAATCAGCTACAGATGAAACCCCAAAGGGGGATATAAGCTGATCCCCATTGCACAAGGCTCTGTTGGAAAAATTCAAAAAGAATCTTAAAAGAATTAGAAGAAAAATGGGGAAAGTATTCCTTTCTTTAGGGTATGGGGGTTAGATAGAATCAAAGGGGACAACAGTACTAAGAAGAAGCACAAGAAAGTCGTAATTTGAGGGGATCGGGTCTAGATTCCACCTTGCATTTGCTGGATGTGTCAAGTTTCACTTGTGTATGGTGTAAGCCACATAGGATGGAGTCCACTTTAACTGCAGTTGGTGTGGTCAGGATAACAGTATGGGGTCCCTTCCAATCAGGCTCAAGCCTCAACAGAGTGTGGAGCAGTAATAGATAGGGGTTGACCTAGAGAAAGTTTGTCTGCCTTATGAAGAGGACAGTGGTCGTGACAACATGGAGGCAGGGTCTAGGCATTTAGATAGATAAGCTATAGGTAAGATGAGCCAAGAGATTGGGTGAGGACACCTTTTGCTATTCCCTTAGCCTCCACAACAAAAGGGTGACAAGACTTGGTGATATCAGGAAGGACTAAACCGGGGCATGCTTGAGAATGTCAAAGGAAGATTGTTCAACAGAGTAATGTCCAGAGTAATGGACCAGAACCAGCAGTGGCTGAATAAAGGGGTTTTACAAGCTCCAGAAAGCCCGGAAACCAGAATCTGCAATATCCCACAGTGCCTAAGAACTCTAGGACTTTCTTTTGGCAGGGGACAGAGACATCTTACCATTGTTGAGAAGATACTCAAGGTAGGTTGCATGGGGTTGACAGAATTGAGGGTTCTTGCTGGAAACTTGGTAGCCTAAAGATTGTAGTAGTGAGAGAAGAGAGTGAGTGGCTTTGAGGTAGAGAGATTCAGTGGAGGAGGCTAAGAGGAGGTCAACAACATATTGAACAAGAGAGCAGTCAGGGTTTGAGGCTCAAAAAGGCTGGAGGTCCTCAAATAGGGACTCATTAAAGAGGTTTGGGGAAATCTTAAAACCCTGGGGAAGGTGTGTCCAAGTCAATTGTCCAGAAAACCCTGCATCAGGTTCAACCCACTCAAAAGCAAATAGGGGTTGATTAGCTGGGGCAAATGGAATGGAAAAGAAGGCATCTTTGCGGTTCAGACTATAAAGATGATGTGATCAGAAGGAAACAGGCTGAGGAGCATATAAGGGTTGGGGAAAGTGGGGTGAATAGTTTCCATATGTTTATTTGCTTCATAAAAATCCTGAACTGGTCTATAATCAAAGATGCCTGGCTTTTGAACTGGAAGGTATTCCATGGGGATTGACAAATCTCAGCCTGCTAAAAATGCTGAATGTGGATTGCGATCCCCTTTCAAGTGTTCTCTGATATGAGATACTGATGGATAGAAACAGGAGAAGCAGTAGCTAAAAACTGAACAAAGGGAGGGGGTGTGAGACAAGACTGGAATGTTGGATTCAGTCTATACAGAAAATCAGACAATAAAGTAGGAACATAGGAAAAATTTCCAGGGATAGGAGGTTCATGGAGTAGATTTTCAAAGGATAGAGGAAGGGTGATGAAAACCTTACAGAGCTGGAAAGAAGTAGGTGGGAACTTCAGGGAGATCTCCCATTTCTGAAGGAAACAGTTGCCTGGAATTTTTGGAGGTCCATGCCTAGGAGGGGGTAGGGGCAGCCAAACATTACAAGGAAGGAGTGGATGACAGTCCTATGGCCCAAGTCAACACTTCGTTCAGACGTCCTGCACATGGCTCCCTGGCCTGTGGCTCCCTGAATAGGAGTGGCCTAAGAAGGCAGGGGTCCTAAGGGCTTAGTGAGAACAGAGTGAGCAGAGCCTGTATCCACCAGAAAATCAATTATGTGACTTCCTACATTAGCTTTCACCTTTGATTCCCAGGGGTCAAAGGAAAAGAAACCAGGGCCCCTTCAGTCACCTAGAAGGACCAGGAAGTCTTAGCCTGACCAGACTTGTTTGGGCATTCATTTTTCCAGTGCCCCACCTTCTTGCAATATGTGCATTGATCCTTTCTCAATGGGGGAGGTCTATATTCCCCCGTGGTCATGATTATTTCATGATCCGTGCTGGGAGGTGGGAGGGGGGCAGGAGTCCAGAGTCATGGAATGCCAAGACTAAGACCTTGGCAAGGCATTTGTCATTTTTATCACTGGGAGAGTCCCTGATATTAAAAACTTTCTGAGCTCTCAAGCAATTGGAATATATTCATACCTTCAAATCTTTCCTGCTTCTGGAGCTTTTTCCAGGGCAGACTGAGCTACAAAGATCACATTTAGAGGAAGGGCATTTTTTAGGGGCCTCAGGTCTATAGGAGTGTAAGTACTATAAGTTACATATAGGCACTCAAGGAATGCCCCAGGAGATTCCTGGAGGCCCTGTAGGACTTCAGAGATCTTTGAGAGATTACTGGGCTTGGGGCTGCTGCCTTCACTCCTAGGAGGAGGTAGAGATGGTAAGTGTTAAGGGAAACACAGTCTGCAATGGTGTTGGGATCCCAGCATGAGCATGTTGAAGGGAAAGAGTCTTCAACCTGATCCCAACACTGCTTTTTGAGCTTCATGGCGGACCTGCTCCCTTTCCTCACTAGTAAAAAAGATTTTTTTTCAATTTATTTTTTATTAAAGCTTTTTATTTGCAAAACATATGCATGGGTAATTTTTCAACATTGACCCTTACAAAGCTTTCTGTTACAGATTTTTCTCTCCTTCCCCCACCCTTTCCCCTAGATGGCAGGTAGTCCAATACATGTTAAGTATGTTAAAATATATGACAAATCCAATATATACATGTTTATACAGGTATCTTGCTGCACAAGAAAAATCAGATCTAGAAAGAAAAAATAATCTGAGAAGGAAAACATAATGCAAGCAAACATCAACAGAAAGTGTGAAAATGCCATGTTGTGGTCCACACTCAGTTCCCACAGCCTTCTCTCTGTGTGTATATGGCTTTCTTCATCACTAGACAATTGGAACTGGTTTGAAACATCTCATTGTTTAAGAAAGCCACGCCCTTCAGAATTGATCATCCTATAATCTTGCTGTTGCTGTGTATAACGATCCCCTGGTTCTGCTCATTTTACTCAGCATCAGTTCATGCAAATCTCTCCAGGCCTCTCTGAAATCATCCTGCTGGCCGTTTCTCACAGAACAATAATATTCCTTTTTTTCCCCCACCATCTCTCTCCTTTTATTTTGCAGTTGCTTGATTGTTCAATTGTGTTTGATTAGCACGTCAATGTTCTCCATGGTGTTTTCTTGGCAGTGGCACAGGAGAGATTTGTCATTTTCTTCTCCAGTGGATTAAGACAAACTCTTTCTTCCCCTTAATCATCTAGGAAGATAATAGTCATTATGCATCTAGTGAGTATCCAAAGCTAGATTTGGACTCAGGTCTTTTTTTTTTTTAAATTTTATTTGCAAAACATATGTATGGGTAATTCTTCAACATTAACCCTTACAAAGCTTTCTGTTACAAGTTTTTCCTTCCTACTCCCCACCCGTCCCCTAGATGGCAGGATATCCACTACTTGTTAATTATGTTAAAATTCTTGACAAATCGAATATATGTATACATATTTCCAAACTTATCAGAACAATAATATTCCATAACATTCACATACCATAATTTATTCAGCTATTCTCCAAATGATGGGCATCCATTCAGTTTCCAGTTTCTAGCCACTACAAAAAGGGCTGCCACAAACATTCTTGCACATGTGGGTCCCTTTCCTTCCTTTAAGATCTCTTTGGGATATAGGGCCAATAGAAACACTGCTGGGTCAAAGGGTATGCACAGTATGATAACTTTTTGAGCATAGTTCCAAATTGCTCTCCAGAATGGTTGGATCTGTTCACAGTTCCACCAACAATGTATCAGTGTCCCAGTTTTCCCACATCCCCTCCAACATTTGTCAATATCTTTTCCTGTCATCTTAGCCAATCTGACAGGTGTGTAGTGGTACCTCAGAGTTGTCTTAATCTGCATTTCTCTGATCAATAGTGATTTGGAGCACCTTTTCATGTGACTAGATATAGTTTTAATTTCATCATCTGAAAATTGTTCATATCCTTTGACCACTTATCTATTGAAGAGTGGCTTGAATTCTTATAAATGAGACAATTCTCTATATATTTTAGAAATGAGGCCTTTATCAGAACCCTTAAATGTAAAGATGATTTCCCAATTTATTGCTTCCCTCCTAATCTTGTCTGCATTCATTTCATTTGTATAATTATAATACATAATAATACATTATATATAAAATACATACTTTAAATTAAAATTTCAAATATTAACTTAAAAAGATTTTGCACAAACTAATGCAACTAAAATCAGAAGGGATGCAGAAAGTTGAGAAACAATTTTTATAAGCAGTGTTTTTAATAAAGGTCTCATTTCTAAAATCTATAGAGAACTGAATCAAATTTATAAGAATACAAATCATTCCCAATTAACAAATGGTAACAGCATATGACTAGCCAATTTTCAGATGAAGAAAGCTATCTATAGTCATATGAAAATGCTCTAAATCACTATTGATTAGAAAAGTTCAAGTTAAAAACAATTTTGAGATATTATCTTACAATATCAGATTGGCTAAGATCAGAAAAGATAATAAATGCTGGAGAGGATGTGGGAAAACTGGGACACTAATGCATACTTGCTGGAGTTTGTGAACTGATCCAACCATTCTGGGGAGCAATTTGGAACTATGCCCAAAGGGCTATAAAACTGTGCATATCATTTGGCCCAACAAGGCCACTACAGAGCAGAATAATGGTGACAATATCTAGCATAATCAATTCATAAGATCAAAAACCTTTCCTCAATGAATAAGTAGATCCAAAGATGCAACTATTTTAAAATATAGAAATATAAAATATTAATAATCATTTGAAATATTTTTTTTTCAAATTACTATTAGAAAAATGCAAAGTAAAGTTTTTTTGAGGTCCTATTTTGCCCTCAATAAATTGGCAAGGATGACAAAAAGGCAAATTTTTAATTTTGGAAGAGTTATAAAAAGACAGGCATATCAATTCATGTTGAAGGAACTGTTTAATTGGATACACACACACATATTCTGGAAAGTGATTATTAAATACACTAAGTGACCAAATTACATTTACCTTTTTATCAAGAAATCCTACTACTAGGCATATTCTTAAGAATGTCAGAGACAGAGAGAATGATTCTCTCACCAAAATATTCACAATAAAACTTTTTTTAAGTGGTAAGAAATTGAAAATACATAAATCAGAGGCCAGTTTCAATGATCTTATGATGGAGAGAGCCATCTACACCCAGAAAGAGAACTATAGGAACTGAGTGTGGCTCATAATATAACATTCTTACTCTTTTTGTTGTTGTTGTTTGTATTTTGTTTTCTGATTAATTTTGTTTCCTATTTGATCTGATCTTTCTTGTGCAGCAAGATAATTGTACAAATATGTTTACATATATTGGAATTAACATATATTTTAACATGTATAACATATATTGGATTATTTGCCATCTAAGGGAGGGGATGGAGGGAAGAAGGGGAAAATTTAAAACACAAGGCTATGCAAAAATCAATGGTGTCAGTAATCCATGCGTGTTCTGAAAATAAAAAGCTTTAATAATAATAAAAAAAGAAAAGTTAAAAAAGGAAAATACATTAATCACCAAATTGTTAATTAAGGACCTACTATGTGCCAAGCACTGTACTAAACAGAGGAAATACAGAAATAAACAAGAAAAAAACCCTCACAAAAGACAGTCCCTATATGCAAGCAGCTTTAGAATGTAATGAAAAAATAGATGGCCATCAATTAAGAGGTGACTAAACTAATTAGAGTACAATGCACTCACTCTCTACTCACATGAGGTACACAAAACAACCTAACTGAAGCATTCAGGAAGGAGAGAAAGGCAGAACCACAAAGAAAAAGTAACTCTGGCACATAGACATAGACAAAGACACACAAACACACACACACACACACTTACACACATATACACACACACACACAGAAAGGGAGAGAGAGAGAGAGAGAGAGAGAGAGAGAGAGAGAGAGAG
>JAJPUD010014396.1:3920-29172 GCA_023553655.1 Myrmecobius fasciatus | reverse complement strand
GAGAGAGAGAGAGAGAGAGAGAGAGAGAGAGAGAGAGAGAGGGTGGGAGGAAGGGAGGGAGGAAGAGAGGAAGGGAGAGAGAACAAAAGGTAAAATAGGGGAATTAAAAGACTTGGTGTGACTCATGAACTGAACCTTAAAGTAAACTAGAAGAAACGAAGCTAAGGGAATATTACATTACCTGTCTGTATGAAGGAGATTTGGATGCCACGGTGTATAGTATGGTGGACCTGGCATCAGAAAGACTTGATAGTCTCATACAAGTGACTTTGGGAAAGTCACCTAGCCCCTGTTCCTCTTGAGTTCTTCATCTCTAAAAGTGGCTTAATAATAGTATTTACTTATCACGGTTTTATGAAGATGAAATGAGATCATATTTATAAAGAGTTTTGCAAACCTTAAAGAACTATTTAAGTGCTAGCTATCACTTTATGTATGTGGATCTCAAAAGTGATAAAAGTAAGAAATAGAATAAGAAACTCCAGGAGTAGCAAGTAGATCAGTTTGGTTGGAATGTGTGAGCTTCTAAAGCAGGATAATACATATTAAATGCATAAAGTGAGTTGAAGCCAGATTATGAAAGAATTTATAAATCAGACTAGGAAGGTTTATTTTATCCCAGAGACTATGGAATTTGTTCTTGCTGAGTGACTAAGGAGCTGATAATCTGAGGTGATTTATACTAAGATATGAATGGTTGAGAAGGATAAGAAAGGATTGCATTATCACACTTCTCAAAAACTTTCTATTTTAATAGGAGAGGTACTGATAAGAGGTAATAAATGTTTACTCAGATTTACAATAATAGATATTCATACACATTTTATATGAGATAAACATAATTGTATTAATATTATCTCCATGTTTTAAATGAGGAAATAGGTTCAGAAAAGAATTAATTCTTTAAAGTCAAAGATACATAGATACATAGAAAACTCAAAAATAAGGTTTTTGCATTCTAAGTCCAATGTATTTTCTATTCTATCTTTACACTTCTGATGAAGAAACTAAAACTGAGGTAAGTTAAGATCACATGGTCAGCAAGTATGTGAGGCAGAGTATGAACTCAGGTCTTGTTGACTCTAAGCCCCGTGTTCTATATATTTTCTCACTTAACTGTCCTAATTCTTTAACCCAAAGGAGTGAAAAACAACAATCTCACAAACTTTTTGTGAATAATAAATGGAATAGTGTATATAAAGTGCTTGGCAAATCTTCAAGTATATTAAAATATAATTTTAAAAAGTCAAAGCAAAATATAAAAGACAATGGAAACATTTAAATTTGAAAAATAAATAGCTCTATGAGGGAGTTACTGTGTAAAAATAAATAACTAAAACTGTCTTTCTTAGACACTTGAAAATAGAGTTGGATCTAAGGATTTTTGCTTGCTTTCTAGCTTTGGGACTTTATGACTATTTTTGGGTAAGAAATGGATTTCCATGGGGAATCATTAGCAGGTATGAATGTCAGGTACAAGCTGGAATTTTAAGTTAAGAAAGTGGGGTGTGGAGTGGTAAAGCAGGGTGGTCTGAGGAAAAACAGCTAAAACAACTGATGGAAAGGCTTTCTCCAGAGTATGAGGCATCCCTAGATACTTCATTAACAATTTCTAATTTCATACAATGAAGTCACTAATCTAGGGAGACTCATTATCACAGATTGCAAACTTTTTTAAAACCTCTATGTATTTTTTTTTTCATTTCCCTGGGAAGCTGTAATGCTGTAGAAACTAATGAATAAATTCAACTAAGTAATGAAAGATTATTTTGTTAAGGGACAGTGATGTTTGTCCCTAAACCTAAATGATTGTACTAAAAACTTTGTAATCATTAGCCTTCATGAAATAGTTTTAACTGTCTATTTTCATCGTCATCTTTTTAAGAGAGATTGTTATTAGATGAAAGGTTATTTTTTCATTTGTTTCTAGCTAATATATACATTAGGTCTCATTTAACACTTTGATACAAAAAGTCATATCATATTTTAGATCCTCCCTGATGTTCTGCTGGGCATATGACAATGTTTTGCTTTTTAAATTTTATTCTGTATTCCTTTTCTGTTTTTATTTTATTTTATTCTTAAAATAAATTTAAAAAAATAAAAAAACCATGTCATATGATTGCAATAATTGCTACAATAAAATAAATTGCATTAGGCATGGAAGAAAGAGAATAGATGTTTCCTATTCCACTTGGCATATAAGCATGAAAAAAGCTTATCTGATTAATGTCAATTTAAGTTAGGCAAAACAAAGGGTGCTCTGACTTGGGAAGCAATTGCCTTGATAAATCTATAGTAGGTCAGATAAATGAAAATTAGAGCTGTTATATGCTTTAATGAATAATAACAGTTTTTAAAAGAATACTTCTTTGCATAATAATATTAATAATATACTCAAATTTACCATAAAGTCCTTTGAATATAATGCTTTACAATTCTTGTTTGAAGGTCACAGATTTTTGGAGTTGGAAAAGATCTCAATGAACTTTTTTTTGTAACACATGCCTGAAAAATAATTGCCACAATGCCATACATGTAAAAAGGCTGTGCAATCTTTGAAGACCTCCAATGAACTGGAATCTCTACTTCTCAAAGAAGCTCATTTGATTTTAGGATAGCTGTTGAAAAGTTATTATTGTTGGGTTTGGAGGTGTGTTTTTTTTTTCCTATTTTAACATCAAATTGAATTTTTCCTCTTAACAATATCCTTCTATTGTTCATAATTTTGTTTTGGGGGATAAACAGAATAAGCCTAATTCCTCTTCAATATTTTAGTGGGTTTTTTGAATATTTGAATTTGAATATTGAATTGAATAGTGAATCTCTCATAAATCATTTTCTCATAAATATCAATATTTCTTTCATGTACCCTCATATGATTTTGAATTGAGACCTTTTCATCATTCTGATTGCTTTCTCCTGGACAAAATCTAGTTTATTGACTTATTTCCTAAAATGTGGTAACCAGAACAGAATATAATACTTCAGATATAGTATGACTAGGATAAAAACCAAGCTTACTATGACCATGCAACATTATACACATTAGCTTTCTAAACTGATACATTATTAATATATATTAAGTTTGCAATCCATGGAAAATCCCAGATACTGCTGTTTAATTATATGCTTCCCATCCCCATTTCATTTAGTGAAATTGATTTTTGAATCCTAATATAAGACTTTATATTTATGCCTATTAAATGGTATATTACTGTGTATATATAGACAAATGACCTTTCCTTTAAAGTTTTTTTTTAATTCTTAACTCTATCATCAATTTATTTATTATCCTTCCTACTTTTGTGTCTCTTAGAAATCTGATTAACATGTGAATTTATACCTTTATACAAGTCATTAATAAAAAATACTAAATCGCTTAGGTCCAAAGATATGTCTCAATGACACTCTATTGGAGACATCCTTCCAAGTTAGATAATAATATTAATATTTGCTTTATATATGTTATTTCATTTGATGTTCACAACAATATGAAATAAGTACTACTTGATCACTCCCATTTTACATATGAAGAAGCTGAGTTTAAAAGAGTTTAAGTAATTTTTTCCCCAGAATCATCCAGTTGGTCCCTGCCTTCATGTATCTTACATTCTACTCAGGGAAATAACATACAAATTAAATAAGTACATATAGTGATCAACTATGATAGATTTAGCTCTTCCCAGCAATGTAATGATCTAATGAAACAAAAAAAAATTGAATGAAAAATGTCATTTGCATCCAGAGAGAGAACTGCATACTATTTTCACCTTTTAAATTTTATTTCTTTCTCTGATTTTTTCCTTTGGTTCTGATTTCTTCTTCCCCAACACAACCCAATGGAAATGTCAAAAATGAATGTACATATATAACCTAAATTTTTTTTAAAAATAAGTACATATAGTTAAAACTCAACTTTCTTGGGGGCAACATTCCTAGAAAATGAATTGCAAATATTGGTACTTCATTCTCATGGAGAATAGGGGATTAGGTTCCTGGGACCACTAAAAAACTTTAATTTTTCACTAGAAATTGCTGAAAATACACTTTTCTGCATACAATTCTTTATAATAAAACCTTAATTCTGATAATATGCATCTTTTCTAACAGTAATAATTAAGTAACTTGAAATGTGCTATACAAAATAAAATTAGTAACATGCAAAACATTTTTTCTTTCTAGTAATTTTCTAGAATTCTGTGAAGTTTTGTGCTAAGATCTTAATGAAAAATATTGATTTCAGTTAATATTCATTTATAACACATGAATTCTATAGTAACATAAATGTTTTTCTCCTTTTATAGATATAATTATTACACTATAATTATAACTAATTTGGTTAACATTAAACTCCCAGGAGATCTAAAACTGTTATTTTCTCACCAAGTCACATTATTGACTTTTCATACTTGGACTTAAGAGCTGAAAAGAACTTCTACTATATTTTAGTCGCATAATTGCAACATAAAACTTGATTTTCAGATACAAACAACTAAAATGTGGCATGAATGCTTGAAAAATTATTTATAATGATAAGCTGAACAAGACTAGTGGAGCACTTATCAACTCTCAAACCAATTTGCACATTCCATCTCTTTTTTTTTTCTTTCACTGTGAATAGCTGAGAAAGCACATGCTTGCCAACTCAAAAGTGAAAATGAGATTAAATTGTGAATGTTGAATATTAACTGTATAAAGCATATAGAGACTACATTAGAGTGTTTGGCACTAGGAACTGAGTTTGCTGAGAAAAATTTCCTGGACTGTTGTTTAATCTGAATTCTATAAGAATTCAAGAAAAATTAGGGGCAGATGTGAGTGAACACAACATTCCAGGCAAGAGGGACAGATAATATAAAGACATAAAGGAGGAAAATGAATGTCATGAGTGAGGGACAGCAGCATTCAGTGCATCTGGATAGTTGAGTGACACAAAGGTATAAGGGAAGAAATTTGGAAGATTTTTAGATGACAAAAAAGAAGTTTATATTTGATCCTGCATCTAATAAGGAGCCCTTGCACTTTACTAAGCAAGAGGGTATTTATGGACAGACTCAATCTTTAGAAAAATTACTTTGGCACCTAAGTGGAAGATACTTGAAATGTGATAAGACTTGAGCCAGAGAGAGTAGTTAGAAGTCATGTATAAATTGATGAAGGCCAATATTAGGATGATGGGTGAATAGAAACAAGAGTACTTTTACACAAGAGATGCTGGAAAAGTAAAAATGACAAGATTTGACAATTAATTTTGCCTTGAGCAAAGGAGAGCAGTTTGTGAACCAAAGCTAGTTAACTAAAAGAATGATAGTGTCCTTAAAAGTAAGGGAGATGGGGCAGATGAAAAGGTTTTGGAAAAAAATTAACTACTTCTTTTGACAAACTTGCAGAACATCAAAATTTTTTATTAAAGCTTTTTATTTTCAAAACATATACATGGATAATTTTTCAGCATTAACCCCTGCAAACCTTGTGTTCCAATTTCCCCCCTTCTTCCACCTCCTCCTCTAGATGGCAAATAATCGAATATATGTTAAACATGGTAGAAATATATGTTAAATCCAATATATGGATATATTTATACAATTATCTTGCTGCACAAGAAAAATCAAATCAAACAAGAAAAAAATGAGAAAGAAAATGAAATGCAAGCAAACAACAACAAAAAAAGTGAAAATGCTATACTCAATTCCGATAGGACTCTTTCTGGGTGTAGATGGCTCTCTTCATCACAAGATTATTGGAATTGGCCTCAATCATCTCATTGTTGGTAAGAACCACAGGACATGAAATTCAAATGTTAAAAAGGCAGTTGATGGTAGCTCAGAAGAGATAATAAAACAAGATATATATGTTTGGAAACTATATACAAAAATGCAACAATTGAATCCATGGGAATGGATGAGATCACCAAATGAGGTAGTATAAGAAAAAAAAGAAAAGAGAGTCAGTGTCACACAGGTAGATAAGAAGAGAAGCAGAACTTGAACCCAGAGGAGTGAATGTGGTGTGTGTGTGTGTGTGTGTGTGTGTGTGTGTGTGTGTGTATGTGTGTGTGTATGGGAGGTGGTGATTTCTCTATATATCTTTGATATCAAAATTTTTTTATATGTATACATATTTATACAGTTATCTTGTGGCATAAGAAAAATCAGATCTAGAAAGGAAAAAAACCTGAGAAGGAAAATAAAATGCAAGCAAACATCAACAGAAAGCATGAAAATGCTATGTTGTGGGTCCACACTCAGAACCCACAGGCCTCTCTCTGGGTGTAGATGGCTTTCTTCATCACTGAACAATTGGAACTGGTTTGAAACATCTCATTGTTAAAGAGAACCATGTGCATCAGAATTGATCATTGTATAGTCTTCTTGTTACCACGTATAATGGATATCAAATGTTTATTAGGGATATTTGATGCAAATTTTTTTTCCAAAATTGCTCATCTTATTCTATTATGACTAATTTTATTCAGGAAAAGCTTTTAACCTTAACTGGATTAAAATTGTCATAGATACTAAAGTTGTCTCTCTCTCCCTCTCTCTTATATGCAAAAGCTTGCAATTTTTTATATTCAGAACACAAGGGAATATAACTACTTTGAGTTTGAGTTTACTGTGGTATATAAATATTGGCAAATGGTGAGGATGATTTTTATTTCATTACTATGTGAAAGTATTTGACTTTCTTCAACATAGAACTTATAAAATTCTTTAACTCTACAAAATGATTTACATACATTAATTCATTTGAAGCTTATAACAACTCTAAGGAATTTGCTAATATTATTTCATTTTATAGATGAGGAAACTGAGGCTGATAGTTTTAACTTGTTCAGATCACATAGCTAGTAAATGTCTGATTCAGGATGATCAGGTTTCCTGACTATATCCTGTATTCTATGCACATGACACCTAGTTGAATGTTGAATATGATAACTTAGCTACAAAATTTTTGAAGGAGTTATTTGAATTCTTACATTGTGTTGAATGCCCCAATTTTTTCATTGGTTCATGGACTCAGCTTTATAGGATAGGGGTTTTTCTTTATAGAGAAGACTAGAAATCAAATTATTTTTATTCTCAGAATACCATATGATAATTTTTTCCTTTCATTTATTAAAAATAATTAACTACACAATGCTATTCTGATTGAATCTTCTTGGAGTATGAAGAGTGTTTTCTTGCTCCCTGCAAAGAACACTGGTGTTTCTTAAGATAAACACAGTCCCTTTCTATTGATATTTTGTGGATTCTTTTTATTTTACTTTACAATCTGCTTTGAAAATTCATAAAGGGTTTTCCTGTGTGATTTCCTAAAATATGGTTTTCAATTTTTACCTGATATTTTCCTCAAAGACATATGATAATTATATTATCTCTTCATATCCCAGCCTCAAGTTCAATATTCTTGTTCTTTCATTTTTATTTTGTTTAGTTAACTTTTCTTCTGCCTCTTCATGTTCATATTCTAAACATATTCTCTTTTTTCAGAGGAGCTACCACTTTGGAAATTCTGCCTTCCAAATTTTCTACCTTCTTTTTAGAAGGTTTTCTTCCTTATAAGCTCCAGTTTCTGTTGTAATTTCTTTGATATTTTCACTTGTCATTAATTATTCTTCTGGATAATTCTGTAGGTTCTTGGAGTCATTCTATTATCAGTCAAGATGAATTTGAAGAATTAATTAAAATATTTTATCTTTCTTAAGTGATTTTGACTTGGTTTCTCTGAAGACACTTGGGATGGCTTTTTTTTTTTTCCTTTATTTATTTCCTCTGTAGTCAGCTTCTATCTATATTCATTACAGTTTGTGGTGTCCTTAGTATGAAATTGATTTTCACATCAAATTTTCCCCCTAATATCTTAATCTTATTAATCCTGGACAAATTCTTTCTCCAGCTTTATATAAACTCAGAACTATGAAATCTAACTCTTTATTTTACAGACAAATAACATAAGCCCCAGAGAGCTTAAATGACTTTTCCAAACTCAAATGATAAATTAGTGATAAAGTTGAAAAGAGAAGCCAGACTGTTGATTCCCACTTCTGTGTCTGCTACTTCATATAACAAAGGTTCTACTTCCTACCCAGGTTTATTCCCAATGTCCATTACAGATTTTTTTTTTTTTTAAGAATAGATAGTAAAGGATAACTAATTCTTTCCATGGCACATGTATTATTTATTAATTGGATCTGTCCACCTTGTGGATAAATTGATCTTGGGGGATTTTTATTTAATGTCTTATTAATAAAATTCCATTGTAATGACAATAAACTACAAAAAATCGATTCCATAAATATCACCCCTCATGAAAACCCTGGACAAAATCACCTAATAAAGACAGTTTTTGTCACTGTCAAATTATGTAGCATTCAGCATTCATGGTTGACTATTTCTTAACAGAGAAGAAAATGTACTACAATACCAATAACTTGTAATAAAAATTGGTTATAATATTTGATTCAAATTCTTTCAACTTTTAGTGTTGTTCTCATTTACATCATTATAGTCATTGTTTATTTTGTTTTCATAGTTCTGCTTCTTTTCAAGTATATCAGTTCATATTTTTTTCTTATTTCCTCTAGTTTTCTCACATTTATCTTTACTGTGTATTAATTTTATTATATTAACATAATCTAATTTGTTCAGCTATTCCCAAATTTATGAATAAATATATATATATATATATAAAACATGCATTTACATACACACAGAGCCAACTTTTTGATGCCAAAAGTATTATGAATATTTTGGTATATATGTAGAACTTTCTTTTTACTTTATTTCCTTAAATGTCCATTAGTGGGATAGTGGATGAGCCAATGAAAACATTTTAACAACTTTTCCAACACAATTCCGAATTGTTTTCCAAAACTATTGCACAAAGTCGTCAATTGTGCATTAGGTCTATATACTCCCCAAAGTCTCATTTGTGTTAATAACCTAAGGGAATACTAGAGAAGGATCTTTGAGCCTTTTGGGGGGTGGTGGTGGTGAGTATTAGGGGCTGGAGAGTTTGACATTCTACATGCTGCTAGAGTCCATAAGAAGCTCTTTTTGGCAGCTTGCACCTTTAGCTCTTAGAAACCTCTCTTTCCTGGGAGTGGTGCCTGCCAGTGTCCCCTCTCATTCATTCTCCAAAGTCCCATGTTATCTGGGTCTTGGAGATGGGAGGAATTGATAATATCTCTGGTCTCTAAGTGGTATATTCCATGTCCTTTCAATCTTACTATTTTTTATGCATGAAGGAGCCATGATTCATCCAACTTTGTCTTCATTTTCACCTTCTCCATTCTCAGCACATTTCTCATGAACAACTGTCTGAAGTGATGCCATAAAAATGGAAAATGTCTTGGTACTATTGATGTCATATATATGAAGCTGTGGTCAGTTTTGGTGAGTTGAGTGTGTAATGTATGGATTTTCAAATATGTTCAAATTCTTCCAGAGCCAGCTGTTGGAAATTATTATATGTTAGAGCATAATCTAAGAGATCAATCTTTTGTCAATAGTAAAATTGCCCATGTCTTCACTTTTTAATCTAGAATGGGGCTTCTACAGACCATATTGACCCTGATCATGCCCCAAATAGAAGCAATATTTGTCCAGTTTAAACAGGAAATAAATTCATTTTTGAAGAGTAAATGTTTAGAAATAAGGCACACACACACACACACACACACACACACACACACACACACACACACATATATATTCAGCATAGAGTTGATCATCAAAAAATAAAATATTCTGTATCTTTTCCCCTTGACTACCCATTCATCTCTTTTCTATCTGTAGTGAAATACAAGAAAATTTCCATCTTAAGAAAAGTCTTGAATTTAGAATGTTTTAGAACTCTTTCCCTAGAGGTGTTGGAAGATAGGAATCATAATAATTTTCATGTTAATATATTGGAGTTCCACTTAAGAGAAGATTGATTTCTCAAGATGATTAAGATTTTGAATTTCAAGAGAGAATATCCTATTACAAGATCTTGGAAGCTATGTGTATAAAATATGAACTTAAGAATTCATGATCCGGATAGTGGAGACTTGGACAAAACCATTTCCTATAAAATTTAAGTCCCCATATGACTAATTAGCTTTAAGAAACAGGTGGTCTCAGAAGTATGAAGTTGTCCACTTCTGCCTCCTCATGGGACTTGTTATTCTACTGTCTAACTCTATAGAGTATCAAATCTCATTCTAGCTCTTTGCTCTCTTTGTTGGATAATTGAGATAGGTTAGGGCAGAACTATGAACTGATGGTCAACTACAAATAATTTGCAAAAAATGAGTAGAAATTATGCTGGAAACACATAAGAGAGGACTACTTGGGGAACAACTTGCAGATGAGGAATCTATCTTTAGATTTTTAAAAAGTAGAAATACATAATTAAAATACCATTAATGGCACTTATTACCATTTAATTTTTTTGGTAAAGTGATTACAATTTTAAACCTAAAAGCTGATTTTTTTTAATCCTTAAGACTATAGATTAATAGTTTTAAAGTTCAAAGAAGCCTTAAAGAATCAATCATGATAAACAATTAAGATTGATGTAATCAAATAAGACAGAATTTAAATTACATCAGGATTAATTAATTAATCAGAATTAGTATTCCAAAGGCAATATTTTTTACAAATATGCATAAAGAGGAAAACAAATCATAGGTTCTTTAAAAATTGTTTATTGTCATTCCAACAACAAACATTTATTTTCTATGTTCTAGTATTAGATATGACTACTGAATCAACAATGAACTTTGAAAAATTTTGGATACTAGAAGAGCATAAAGATAGCAGAAAGGCAAATATCCTGATTTTCCAAAAGAAAAAAAGAAAAGAAGAGAATCTGCAAATTATAGAGAGTGAACTTGGCTAGGAGAAATATATTATTAAAGTGATGGCTAGTAAATATCTAGAAAATTTAAAAGTGATAAGAAAAAGCCATCATGGCTTCATGGGGATTAGATTATGTTAGATTTATCTAATATTTTGATTTTTATTAGACAAAAGAATTATATAGATATAGTTTATGTAGATATCAACAAAGAATTTGATAAAGTATCATTGGCTATTTTTGTGGTAAAGATATATATGTTTGTGTGTGTGTGTATACATATATATAGATATATGAGTTGGATAACTGTAGGATTATTAAATACATATTTGGTTGAATGAGTGGATCAAGTCTCTTTGATTTCAATTTGTAAATATCTCTATACTCAAGTTTGCTGCCCAAAAATCTAGAGCCTGAAGAGATCCCAGAATATATCCATTTCAATACCCTTGTTTCTCAGTTAAGGTAACTGAGACTCAGGGGAGATTAAGCGATGTCTACAATTGTCTAATAGGCAGTAAACAACAGATCTTTGTTATTTAACATGTTTATCAATCATCGGGACAAGAGCATGGTTGATATGCATGGGGATGACACAAAATTAGGGGACATAGCCAGCACATTAAATGAGAAAAATCAAGATTTTTAAAAGTTAGAATCTCAAAGCCAAAAGTAACAGATGAATTTAACAATGGTAAATGTAAAGTCTTATATTTGGCTTCCAAAACTCAATATCACTAGTGTAAGAAGGGGTGATATGATAGACAACAGTTTACCTAAAGAAAATATCCATGAGTTTTAGTGAATTGCTCTGTTTTAGTCAATAGCATGATGGATCAAAAAAGGTAATGTGTTTTTCAATTTCATTAATTAATCAAAATTTATTAAGCATTTAGTATGTGCCAGACATTGAGCTAAGATTAGAGAATACACACAAAAAAGTAAAAACACTTTCCATTCCCAAATAAGCTTATATTCTTATGGAGGTCACAAATTGTTATAAATGCAATAAATAAAGATATGGCAGTATAAAGAGGTAGAGGCAGGAACTAGTTACATAGCAAACCAGCAATACCTCCTTCAGAAGACAAAGATTAGAAGCATGAGTAGAGGAGTAGATAGGGCAGAGGAATACTAAGAGTATCATAGGGTCCAGGACAGGATAGGCAATACTACTCTTGTATAGTCTTGTGATTGGTCTCAATATAGAGTATTATTTTCAGTTCTGGAAACAATATTTTGTGACAGTTGTGGGTAAAAATGGTCTAGTGGTGAGCAGCTGGTAAATGGTAAAAATTCTCAAATATACATCACACAAGAATCTGTTGAAAGATGATTAGCTTGAGGTACAGTGTACTTGTGGGGAATATGTTAAAAACCTCAAGTATTTGAAAAGCCATTAAATAGAAGAAGAATTTTACCTGATATGTTTGGCACCAAAAAGTAGAACTAGAAACAATGAATGGAAATTACAAATAAACAAATTTAAGGTTGATATAAAGAAATATTTCTTAATACTTAGAACCACCTAAAATAGTATGGACTTCATAGAAGGTGATGTGTCCTGTTACTAGAGATCTTTGAGCAAATGCTGGGTGGTTCCTGGGCAGAGTCAACATGATATATGTGAAAGAAAACTAACTAGGGAATCAAAAGACTAAGTATAAAAATTTTGTGTCATATTATTAATACTTCTATTTTGGTCACTTGACTTTCCTATCTCTTTATTTATCAGTAAAATGAGAGGGTTAAATGAAATGATCTCCTATATTTCTTCTAATTTTAGATCTATGATTCTCTGTATAGTGGCCCTCTCTGGATTCAATCTCCCAAATCATACTTGACTACTAGGTTATGTTCCCAGAGAACAATGTGTGATACACCCCTCTGAGATTCTAGGGATAACTATGCAAGTTGATAAAGTGAGCCCAAAAAGGAGGTATACATGTACATGTGTCAAATATAATGAACATTGATTTTCAGGTGAAATGGCCTTTGCAATCTCTTCTAACTCTTGAGTTTTTATTATTTTTGTGGCAAACTATCCATTCATTTAATCTTTTTAGTAACCCCATTTTATCATTTGTAAAACAGAAATAATACTTTTGTAAGTTTATTCTTTGATAGTTTTGTTTATTTGTTTCAGGAAAGTGCTTTGTAAACTATAAAGTGCCAAATGTATGACTACTAGACCATGGCTAGCATTTTAGTCATTAGATTAGAAAATGATCAAGTCTTGTAGCCCAAGATGGTCTGGAAATCTGGACATTAAAATAGATATCAGTTTACTTTTAATAGGAATAGGGTTGGGAATAGACCTGTGATCTCTCTGGAATATGGAATTCTTTATTGAGGAAATTTAATCAACTTCTCTGCAACATATAGAGATGTACCTAGAGCATTGAAAAATTAACTGCTGTCCCTTAAAATAATGCCTAGAGGGCTAGACTTAAGTCCAAGGGTATCTGATTTTGAGCACTTGAAAGGTTAAGTGAATTTCCCAGAAATTAACTGGGATCCTATCCTATCCAATACCAGGAAATATCCTTGGTGACCAAAGTTATGAAATATGATCAAAGCCACTATCACTATTTATTTGGTGGCAGCCAAGAGAATTAGAGACACAATACTTAATGATTTAATGCATGTATCACGATTGGATTGTGTAATGAAGCTTATTTCTCTGACTCACAGATCTGAATAATCCATATTTATGGAAAACCTAAGAGTATACATGGTAATAGAATAATTTTTCACTTTTCATCAGCGACAAGGGGCCATTGAAAAATATTCTTTGGGTTGGTAAATGTGCATCTTTGAAATATGCATTGCTGTGCTCTGTGGATCTGGAAAGGAAACTAGGTTTGTGAGTTATAATATGCAGTCAAATTCCTATGTTCCAGCACTTCAGAATTATTTAATCTGTTCCTCCTAGAACTACTAAGTACTTTCTCTGTGCTTTCTAGGATGGACCTACTCTAACCCTTTTTCATGACCTTCAGAGATTCTTGTTTTCACCAACAGGTGATGTTTTGTCACAGGCTATGGAAAGAAACAACAACAGTTTCTTCGAAGGATTTATCTTAGTGGGCTTTTCAGATCGACCCTTTCTGGAAATGATTCTTTTTGTGATTGTCCTATTCTTCTACCTCTTGACCATCCTAGGGAATATGACTATCATCTTACTGTCTGTTCTAGATTCACGACTCCATACTCCAATGTACTTCTTTTTAGCCAACCTCTCCTTCCTTGATATGTGCTTCACAACAGGCTCCATTCCTCAGATGCTCTACAATCTCTGGGGTCCAGATAAAAGCATCACTTACCTAGGTTGTGCCATTCAACTTTATTTTGTCCTGGCACTGGGTGGGGTAGAGTGTGTCCTTTTGGCTGTTATGTCCTTTGACCGCTATGCTGCCATATGCAAACCATTGCATTACAGTGTCATTATGCACCCAAGACTTTGTGGACAGCTGGCCTCAGCAGCATGGCTGAGTGGCTTTGGTAATGCACTTATCATGGTGCCCCAGACTCTTGTGCTCCCCCGTTGTGGGCATCAGAGGGTGGACCACTTTCTCTGTGAAATGCCAGCACTAATTGGCATGGCTTGTGTAGACACTATGGACCTTGAGGCTTTAGCATTTGCATTGGCTATTTTTATTATTGTAGCCCCCCTTATTTTCATCCTCATCTCCTATGGAAATATTGCTCAAGCAGTGCTAAGAATCAAGTCAGCTGCTGGGAGGAGAAAGGCTTTAAATACCTGCAGCTCCCATCTTGTTGTGGTTTCACTCTTCTATGGAACTATCATCTACATGTACCTCCAGCCAGCCAACACTTATTCCCAGGACCAAGGTAAATTTCTCACTCTTTTTTATACTATTGTGACACCCAGTGTCAATCCACTCATATATACACTAAGAAACAAGGATGTGAAAGAGGCTGTGAAGAAAGTGCTAGGAAAGGGTTATGGGGACTGATAAGGACTAATCAGATTCAGGGATGATTTCCAAGTCCAAATTTTAACTCTATTTCTAGAAATAATGCAAAATAAAATTCAAGAACTTTGGATTAAACAAATCTGTAAAAGAAACAACAATGTTTCAGAACTCCAGAAGATTCTTCCTGCCTCCTTTCACTGATTCTGAGGTAGCTGACTGTTGCTGAGAAAACATCAATTCTGGAGATCCCAATATGTGAGGATTTGTCAATGGCTATGAGTTGCCACTTTTTTCTTTTGGATACTTTCTAAACTAAACTAAAGGAACGGGAATGTAGAGAACGAAAATCAAAATTTATGTATGCATCTCAAAGATATATGCTGAAATCCTCTGCTCTTGTCCTCATCCTTCCAAAACTTACCTTATCTTTCATGCTATCACTTTTGCCACTCCATAGTGGCATGTATAACTGCCATATATAACTATGCATATATATTATGCATAGATAACTATGTATAAACAAGGTAGTATATGATTCATCAGTATGTTCAGGTTGGGGACAGAAAGAGTGATGAGATGACCTTTAGGTAACATTTGCCATTTGAACTTTAATGCTTGAAATGTCTCCTGTTTCTTCATATTTAAAACTATGACAACACACTATTTCATTGGGTTGTTGCAAAGATGACTTAATTAAATGGAATATAGTAAACTACCTGAAGCTCCAAAATTTTTTAAAGTGCATTTTCTATGTTGTACAAGCTATTTCTCATGGGCTAGACATATTTCTATTATGCCTGGACATGGAATTATGATTCTGAGGTAAAGAAGTCTGTAGATAGAGCTTCCAGTGAAAAAGAAGTTTCTATAACTTCACTTGGGAGTACTGATATAAGAAGAATATACCCTGACCTCAGCATATACTGCTGTTCTCCACAACCTTCGGAAAGTATGAAAGAATTACAAGGCCATGGTGTAAGTGTTTAGATGCTTAGTGAATACAAGTCATACAATTGCCCTGCCAAAATGTAGATGGCTTTCTCATCTTTATACATATGGTGGTGAATTACCAGTGTGAATTACCATACAAACTCAGGTACCAGAAGGAGCCACATGTTGTAACTTCTAGCTGATGCCAAAACTTCCTTTGCAATAGCCCTGGCAAGAAGTTTTCTGGTCTGTACATGCATACTCCCCTAACTTGATTCTCTATTAAAGAGCTCATTTCATTTCTGGACATTTCTAATTATTAACAATTGCTGGGAGGTGGGGTGTGAGGGAAAGGAGGAGGAGGAGCCAAGATGATGGAGAGCAGACAAGTGTCTGTGTGACCTCCTTCGAGCCTTCCTCAAATTAACAGCAGATTAAGCCTCTAAACTGGTTTTGGACTGACAGAACCCACAAATATTTGGAGTACAACAAATTTCCAGAAGAAGATATAATAGAAGAACTTCTATTTCAATCAGACAGGGGGAGAAGCTGCCAATCCCAGACTGCAGCTCAGGGAATCCAGGACAGGGAGCCAGAATGGGGAGCCAGGGTATGTATCCAAGCACAGAGAATCCATTGCAGGCTCTTTGGCTACTTTGTCCTGTTTGCAAGATGGTAGTTAAGCAGATTTGCTGTAAAACATTTAAAAGCAAATACAAAAGGCAAATTATGAGCCACTGAGCCCCAGAAGAATGTGGAACTTTGTAGTGCTTATGCAGCCCTGGAAGTCAGTCAAGAGAATTTCCCCAGAACAAACTAAAGTAGCTGTCACCCCTTTGCCTTAAGACCAGATCTCAATCTTTTAAAAAATTGAGGAAAAAAAGCAAAAAGAACTCCGACAATAGACAGGTTTCATGGAGAAAGAAAAGAACAGACCTCAAACCCTAAGGATTCTAAAAGCAAATCAACACCAGATGAAAGCCCCCAAAGTTGATATGAGTTGGTCTCCATTTCGCAAGGCTCTCTGGAAAGAATTCAAAAAGAATCTTAAAAGAGAGTTAGAAGAAAAATGGAGAAAGGAAATGAGACCTTTGCAAGAGGGTATTAAAAAGGAAAACCAGAAATTATCTAAAGAAAACTCCTTAAAAATAGAGTTGATGAAATGGAAAAAAACATATAACTCCTTACAAAATGGATATGAACAAGAAACCAGTTCAATGAAAAAGAATATCTAGGAAATGGGAAAAAAAATTCATTGAACAAAATACTTCATGTAAAACCTCAATTGGCCAAATGCAAAAGGAGATAAAGCTAACTGAAGAAAATAATTCACTAAAAATTAGATTTGAATAAATGGAAGTGAATAACTCAATGAGACTTCAAAAATCAGTCAAATAAAACCCCCCAAAATGAAAAAAATAGAAGAAAAATAGTTGGAAAAACAACTAACCTGAAAAATTGATCTAATAGAGATGATCTAAGAATCATTGGACTTCCTGAAAACCATGATGAAAAAAAGAGCATAGACATCATCTTTCAGGAAATCATCAAGGAATACTGCCTGGATGTCTTAGAAGGGTAAAATAGTCACTGAAAGAATTCATCAATCACCTCCTGAAAGAGATTGCAAAATGAAAGCTTCAAGGAACATAATAGCTAAATTTGAAAATTATCAAATGAAGGAGAAAATCATGCAAGCAGCCTGAAGGAAACAATTCAAATACTGGGGAACCACAATCAGGATTACCTAGGACCTAGCAGCTTCCACTTTAAAAGATCGTAGGGCATGGAATCTGATATTCTGAAAGGCAAAGGAGCTTGAATTGCACCTAAGAATCAATTAAACAGCAAAACTGAGCACTGTCTTTCAGGGGAAAAGATGGACATTCAATAAAACAGGTGAATTTCATTCATTTCAGATGAAAAGAGCAGAGCTGAATAGAAAATTTGATCTTCAAATACAGAACTCAAGAAAAGCTAAAAAATAAAAAGGAAAGAAAAAATAACTTTCTTTTTAAAGTTTAAAAGCTTATATATATATCCCTTTATGGGAAGAAGATATGTTTAACTTTTGGTATTTGTATCTTTGCTATGGATATGCTTAGAGGGTGTAGGCATAATTTGATTTTATTGTGATGATTTAAAAAAGAAATTACAGGAGGAATGGTGATTCTGCTGGAAGAAGAGGAAAATGAAGTAAAAATGGGGTAAATTACATCTCATGAGGAGACAAAAAAGACCTATTGCAATTGAGGGAAAGAGGTGAGATGATCACTCATCAGATTTGGCTCAAAGAGAGAATATCAAACATATTTAGCTTCACAGAGAAGGTTGTAGCATCCTGTAGGAAAGTAGGAGGGAAAGGGGGGAAAGGGTGAGGCTAATAGAAAGGAGAAGAGAAGTAGAAGGGGAAAGGGATAAAAAAGGGGCTACAAAAGGGCAGGGCTGTTTGAGAGAGGGGGTGATCAGTGACAAAATACTAGGGAGAAGGAAAGGAGAAAAGGGAGGAGAAAAATATAACTGGGGTAAACAAGATGTCAGGACATACTGAGATAGTAATTTTATCTGAAAAAGTGAATGAGATGAACTCTCCCATAAAATACCATATAGCAGACTGCATTAAAAGCCAGAATTCTAAAATTTGTTGTTTATAAGACTCATTTAAAGCAGAGTGATACGTGTACATTAAACATAAAAAGCTGGATCAGAATCTACTATGCTTCATCAGAGATTAAAAAAAAAAAAGCAGGGGTAGCAATCCTGATCTCAGATCAAGCAAAAGCAAAAAATAGATCTCATTAAAAGAGGTAAGGAAGGAAACCACATTTTGCTAAAGGGTACCATACATAATGAAGTAATATCTATACTAAACATATATGCAACAAGTAGTATAATATCCAAATTCCTAAAGAAGTTGAGAGCTGCAAGAAGAAATAGACAGCAAAACTATACTAATGCTCTCTCAGAACTAGATAAATCAAGCCACAAAAAAATAAGAAGTTAAGGAGGTAAATAGAATCCTAGAAAAGTTAGGGATGATAGATCTTTGGAGAAAATTGAATGGAGACATAAAGGAATATATCTTTTTCTAGGTGGTACATGGAACCTATACAAAAATAGACCATGTATTAGGACATAAAAACCTCAAAATCAAATGCAGGAATACAGAAATAGTAAATGCATCTTTCTCATATCATGATGCAATAAAAAGCCAGAGGAAATAGATCAAAATTTAATTTAAAAAATAGATCAAAAATTAATTGGAACTTCTGGGGGCAGAGTCAAGATGGCAGAGAACAGACACAACTCTCTGTAGAGATCTCACAACACAGAACTCAAGAGAAGCATAAAAAGGTAAAAAGGAAAGAACTCGAGAACTATATTTCTGTTATGGCTATACTTAGAGAGTGTGGGTATAATTTGATTTTATTATGATAGCATGAAAAAAAAACTAGAGGTGCAAAGGGGATCATACTAGAAAAAGAAGGAAAAGGAGGTAAAATAAGGGAAGTTACATCTCCCAAAGAGGCAAAGAAGACCTATTATAATTGAGGGGGAAAAAGAGAGTGGGATGAGCATTGTGTCAATCTTACATCAGATTTGGCTCAAAGAGAGAATATTAGAGAATTTTCACAGAGAAATTTGTCTCACCTCACAGAGAAGTGGGAGGGAAAAGGGGAAAAGAAAGGGAAAGATCAATAGAAGGGAAAACAGAAGAATTAGAGGAAAGGTGTAAAAAGGAGGAGGGGTTCTAAAGGGGAAGGGCTGGTTGAGGGAGCTTGCTAGGGTATGGAACCCTGCTGAGAGGGAGTACAGAGGCCACCTTGACTTGTGGGGCACAATAAGCTTTCTGCCACATTGCAGAAAATTCCTTGTTGAGCAAGGAGCACTGGTGCATGGCATGGGAATGGGTAGAGCCTGAGGGTCACAGCTAGTTGCTCATGAGCAGGGATGCCTTGACAGGGCCTCTCACCTGTGAGCGGATTGCTGACTTGGCTGGGTCGGCTCTCCTCCCATTGGCAGATACCATGCATACACAGTGCCCATGAGCTGCTTTTCTGAATGGTGATTGGGGATTGCCTGCTGTTCACACACTGATCACGCTTGCAAAACTGTATATCAACAAGGCTGTGCGGCATAATAAACTGCAGCTTTTTTCATACTGTATGAATTCCCCTGCCCCATTCATCTCGCCTCTGAGATCAAAGGGCTCATACAAGGCGAGCTCTTAAAAGACGACCGCAATAACTGGCAGCTGAGGGACAGGGACCTGGAACGGTGCCAGAGCGACCACTTCGCAGTCAAGCACTGCAACATGGTCAAGACAACCTCTAAGAGGACTCCAGAGGGAGAGCCTGCCGAACTGCACTGTTTTCAGACCAGGCAGAGTGCGGCAGATAGCGGTTAGTATCCTAATGGGGCAGAAAGTGGGCACCCTCCTCCCTTCATACAGGGAAGTATATGTCAGGACTGTATATAAATGTATCAAAGAGCAGGGGTGCACAGTCCAATTAGGAGACATTAGGAAATTCCTGGACATTGCTTACAAATGGTTACCTGAGGAAGGCTGTTATAACTGTGAGAGATGGATTGTTTTCAGTGAACAGCTCACTGCTTATGGTAAGCAATGCCCAGGAGAAATACAAAAAAGCCATTTTAAACAAAGTCTGAAATCAGAACCAGAAAAAGGTCAGGAAATTTACAGTTGGAGCATATACAGCATGTCTCTTAGCAACAGTGTCTCTCTCCTGAGCCTGAGGAGAAGGATAACGAATGGCCTCCCCCTCCTCCACCACCCTCGGCCCCACCTTACTCTTGTGTCTATTCGGACCTACAGCCTTTCAAAGGTTCTTCTAAATCTGGGTGACAGAATTTTTAGAACAGACTTGGTTGACTGCTGCTCAGGTTGCTCCAGGATCAAACATGAACTTATACTTTTAGCAACTTAGTGCCAGGAGTAGCAGGCAGTAAGGAGACTTTGATGTCCCCTGAACCGGTAAATTGGCAAAAAGACGGAAAGACAGAAACTATTTTTCCCTTAATAATAGATGGTTTATATATTAACTTATGGGGTAGAGATATTTTATACCAATTAAGAATGAAAATCACGACAGAATTTTAGGAAGGGTCATTGCTGCTGTGGCTCCATCACTCCAAAAATGACTTGAACTACCAGCACACTGGTATAGGTGGAGCAAAGGCCCCTGCCTAAATAAAAAACAGCTGCTCTACATAAATTAGTGTAAGAACAATTAGAGTTAGGAGACATTGAGGAAACAAACAGCCCATGGAACTCCCCTGTAAGAAATTCATCAAAAAACAAAAAGAGGGAGATGAAAGTAGGGCTACTCAGAAAGATATAGATATAGCAGTATACACAATAAATTACAAAAAAAAATTGATTCAAATGATTTAAGTTCAGCTATGAAATAATCTTTGGTGAACATAGACAGAGAATCACTTAAAAGACAACATCTCATCTTCATTAAGAAAATCCCCTAAGAATGAGACCATGGTAAAAAAAAAAGGGGGGGGGGTCCTGAAGGATGGGAGGGACCCTCTAGGGTACTAATGTGGGGGCCAGGATATGCTTGTATCTCCACAGGAGCAAACCTTCAGCAGTGGATTCCCACCAGACATCTCAGAGTTGTCCATAAAGCAGAAGAAGAAAAGAAGGAAGAAGAAGCAGCCATCCAAAAGAAGATGACATACTCCCAAGACCACTAACAAGTTTATATATATATATATATATATATATATATACATATACATATATACATATATATATATATATATATATATATATATGAGGCCAAAAGGTGGGCTATGGACCCACCATGCCTAGGACTGTCTCATGGGGAATGGGGTATCATGTGACACACATGCTGGGGGGGATGCCCTGTCATAGTGACACCCTCATCTGCACAGAAGGGTTGCAGCAGTGTGTCTACATAAAGGGATCATCAGGTTCTCTATTGAGGTTTGCTTGCATTGTATATCCTTTATCGGATTATTCTTTCTTGTAGATACGATTTCTCCTGCACAAAAAAATGATGTGTGGCAATAACTATACATATATTCGATCTCTTAAGTATTCTAACATAATTATCATGTAGTGGATATCCTGCCATCTAGGGGAGGGATGGGGAGTAGGGGGTAAAAATTTGTAATAGAAAGTTTTGTAAGGGTTAATGTTTAGGAATTACCCATACAAATGTTTTGCAAATAAAAAATATTAATAAATAAAAAATACAGAAAAAAAAAAAAATAAAGGGATCATCAGGTTGGCCCTTTATAAAGCACAAGCCTCCATGGGACACATTTTTGTCACTCAAAGAAGTGGGTCAGCAGTTTGGCACATGGAAAAACATCTTGGGCTTTGGTTCTTGGGCAAATGGCATGAAAATTAAATACCAGTTCTATACTAAAGCCTGTCTGGGAGGGAAATATGCATTCATATGGGGAGATTCTGTAACTTACCAAAGAAACATTAGATTTTTTTACTTGTTGGAAATTTACTTGTTTAAATTATTATTAATTTAATTACTATTTATTAATAATTAAATTGATAATAATTTAATTAATTAATATTAAATTAAATTTAATAAAGTTAAATAATAAATTAATAATTTAAAAAATAGAACAAGCTATTAATTAGCTCCCTAAGAAAAAGTCTCTAGGGCCAGATGGATTTACATGTGAATTCCACCAAACATTTAAAGAGCAATATATTCCAATACTATACAAACTATTTGAAAAAATAAGGAAAATATAAGTCCTACCAAATTCCTTTTATGACACAGATAGAGTGCTGATATCTAAACTAATTAAGATCACAACAAAGAAAATTATAGACCAATTTCCCTAATGAATATTAATGCAAAAATCTTAAATAAAATATTAGTGAAGAGATTACAGAAAGTCATCCCCAGGATAATACACCATGACCAAATAGGATTTATACCAGGAATGCAGGACTGATTCAATATTACGAAAATTATTAGCATAATTGACTATGTCAATAACCAAACTAACAAAAATTATATGATTATCTCAATAAATGCAGAAAAAGCATTTGATAAAATCCAACACCCATTCCTATTAAAAAAAACAATAGAAAGTATAGGAATAAATGGATTTTTCCTTAAAATAATCAGTAGCATCTATTTAAAACCATCAGCAACAAGCAACATATGTAATGGGAGCAAACTAGAACCATTCCCAATAAGATCAGGGGTGAAACAAAATTGCCCACTATCACCATTACTATTCAGTATTGTATTGAAAATGTTTGCTTTGGCAATAAGAGAAGAAAAAGAGATTAAAGGAATTAAAGTAGGTCATGAGGAGACCAAATTATCACTTTTTGCAGATGATATGATGGTATGCTTAGAGAATCTTGGAGAATCAACTAAAAAACTACTAGAAAGTATTCTCAACTTTATCAAAATTGCAGGATAAAAAATAAATTCATATAAATCATTAGCATTTTTATACATCACTAATAAAATTCAATAGCAGGAGATACAAAAAAATTCCATTTAAAATAACTGATGATAATATAAAATATTTGGGGATCTACCTGCCAAGGCAAAGTCAGGAATTATTTGAACACAACTACAAAACACTTTCCTCCCAAATAAAGTCAGATCTAATTAAATGGCAAAATATCAAGTGCTCATGGGTAGGCCTAGTGAATATAATAAAAATGACAATACTACCTAAATTAATCTACTTATTCAGTGCCATATCAACTAAACCCCCAAGAAATTATTTATAGATCTAGAAAAAACAATAACAAAGTTCATCTGGAAGAACTAAAAATCAAGAATTTCAAGGAAATTAATGGGAAAAAGGAGCAAATGAAGGTAGCCTAGCTGTACCAGATCTAAAATTATATTATAAAGCAGTGGTCATCAAAACCATTTGGTACTGGCTAAGAAACAGAGTGGTTGATCAGTGGAATAGGTTAGGTTCACAGGACAAAATAGCTAATGACTATGGTAGTTTAGTGTTTGACAAACCCAAAGATGCCAGCTTTTGGGATAAGAAGTAACTATTTGACAAAAACTGCTAGGAACTTCACCTGAAGCATAAAGAATTCTGTTCCAACTCCTTACCTTTATTCTGTTGTATGTGTCTCTACTTCAAGTGTGTTTCTTGCAAACAACTTATTGTAGGATTGTGTTTTTTGATCCACTCTGCTGTCTGCTTCCACTTTGTAAGAGATCTGCTATTGAAAAAAATCTTGGGTTTTTTTTTCATTTTTCATTAATTCCCTTGATATTCTTGATGTTCAACATGAATTTTATTGTTGTTGTTATTGTTTTCCCAGCAAAAAATTCCAGGACCAAAATTTTTTGGTAGTTTGATTTATATGCTACTGAATAAATATATTAATTTAGGCAGAATTGTTATTGTATTAAATTAGGTTGGTCTACCAATGAGCAATTGATACTTTTCTAATTGTTTGGTAATGACTTTATTTGTGTGAAAAGTGTTTTGTAATTGAGTTCATATAATTCCTGTTTCTCTTAACAAATAGATTCCTAAGTGTTGTATTTTGTTTATGCTATTTTAAATGAAATTTCTCTTTATTTTTGGTTGCTGTGAATTCTTGGTCAAAATAAAGAAGTGCTATTTATTTTTATAGATTTATCTTACAACCTGCAATTTTGACAAAGTTGTTATTTATAGTAATTTTAGCTGATATTCTAGGGTTTTCTAAGTATATTGTCATATCTGCAAAAAGTTATAATATTGTTTCCTTGTTGCCTATTCTAGTTCTTTCAATTTCCTTTTTTTCTTTTTATTACTAAAACTAACATCTCTAGTATTGTATTGAATAATATTGGTGAAAAGAGACATCCTTGCTTATTGGGAAGACTTCTAGCTTATCCCCATTACAGATAATGCCTGTTGATGATTTTAGATAAATACTGCTTAGCATTTTAAGGAATGTTCCCTCTTTATTCCTTTGCTTTCTAATGTTTTAATAGGATTTTAATAGTGATTTTAATAGGAAAGGGTACTATAATGTGTCAAAACCTTTTTTCTGCATCTATGGAGATAATCATATTATTTCTGTTGGTTTTCTTGTTGATATGGTCATTTATGGTGGAAGTTTTTCAAGTAGTGAATAAATTTTGCATTCTTGGTGATGAGGACTGAATAACAATTCCTAGTTCAAAATAAAGATGTGACAAATTTACAATAGCCATTCTTTTTGGCAAAAGGCAAGTTTATTTAGGGGAATGGATTACAGACAAAAATAAGAACTAAAATAGGCACCAGGAGTGGCAAATATGAAATATTTGGAGAGTATATAGTTAGCAAGGAAAAAAAATAAGCTCCCCTAGGACCTCACAATTAACCAGGAGAAAGGAAATATTCCATGAGCTGGGAGAAAGCCATTGACTGGCAGGTTAACCAGAATTAGCTATTAAGAACTAACTTAAGAGTTCTCTCTGAGAGAAAGAGAGAGAGGAAAGAGAGAGAGAGAGAGAGAGAGAGAGAGAGAGAGAGAGAGAGAG